>CAIGRL010155768.1:0-18291 GCA_903798325.1 Fraxinus xanthoxyloides
GTAGAAATTAAAATTAAATTAAAATTTTAAATCAAAATCAACAATAAACTTTTATCATACATTTTGTATGATTCACAATTTTTCATCACGTCTTATAATTTTTTTTTATCAAAATCTGCTAAAATTTTGATTTTAATATACATCAAACAAATGCTTAATCCAACGTTGATAAAATACAAATAGAGAGTGCTCTCCAAATGTAGAAAAAAAAATTCATGTTTTATTTTAATAAATTAAAATAAAAAATCTCTTAGAACCTAATTTTAGCCCTTGTTTAGTGGAGATTAAAATTAAATTTTTAGTAGATTTTGATAAAATATGATGTAATGTGTGGTTGAAAAGTTGTGGGACCAATGAAATATATAAATAATGATTGTCTGACTTTGACTTAAATTTAAATCTGATTTTAATCAATAGCAAATAGAGGCTTAATTGTTTGACTCTTTAAAATAAATAGCATTTCACTTTTAAAAGCTTTAATTAATATGATTTTTTTTTTATTATTATTATTTTTTTTTATCCTTAACATGCCATTCAAGATTGAAATTTATTTAAGAATATTAATCTTGAAATACAATGGCATAATTTTGGATGAGATGAGATCAGTTGCACGCTTAAGTTTTTAAATCTAATATCATGTTAAAGACTTTATCTTCCATTTAAAATTTATAAAAACCAATAATCTAACTCTAACCCTTAGGATTATTCCAAAATGTACAGTAGAATTTTTCACAGAAGTTTTACAATCACTCACATGTATGGGCCCACCACCCTGTATTGTGAGTATTTGTGAAACCACCCACCCCCCTTCTCTATGCAAGTGTAGCAAAGTTCAATTCGTTGACACCATTTTCTTAGATGAGATTGATTGTTAGTTTGAATTTTATAATTTTTGATACCATATTAGAAGAGCCAGAGACTTGATCTTAAAAGGCAAGACTTATTAACAGCAGTAGTCTAAACCTACAAGCCGATGTGGGGGTTGGGGTGGGTGGCGAGGGTACGAAACTAGTTCAAATAAGGATAAGTAGATTAGATTTTAGATAAGAGAAAAATTTCGATAGAACGGTCCAATACTACTCAATTGATGACACTGATAATTTATGACATAATTAGCATTTAATCTACCTTTTATCTTACTTTTTTGAAATAATCCTTTGTGCCTCATTTAACTTTTACTCCGTTTCTCTCTCATACTTTTTTTTTTTTTTTAATCAAATTTGGTTTTTAATCTTATATATATCTCTATTATCATCCGAAAGATATATGACTCATTCGAAATATACAATTAAATTAAAACTCTAGAAATTTAATTTTACTAAATTAATTCACTATACATTACACAAGACTTCTTTAGTTAAAATGTGATTGCACATTTAAACTTTAGACGTGATTGATTGCTAGTTGAATCTTTTTAGTCTCTATTTGGCCCCTATTTTCATTTTTTTAAACTCCTTTTTAATTACACATTTCATGGAATTAATAATTTTTATTAATTTTTCAATTACGCATGTCATCAATTTTTTTTAGAAATTTATTAAAATATTAATTTTTAGCTAAATCGAGTAGAAGCTTAATCTTTGATTTCACATTAAAAAGACACATAGTTCTCGATGTTAAAAAGTTGAACTTGTTAAGAGAAGTACTTTAACAGGGTGCTTGGTGTAAATTAAAATCAGAATTTAAGTGAATTGTGATAGAAATTTTTGAAATACATAGTTAAAAAATGTGGGACCCATAAAACATAGTTATAAAACTTGGCCTGGACCAGCTTGTCGGGCTGGAAAACCGGTGACCGGGGCCCTTGTCCAGGCCAAGTAGATTAATTTAATATGGATGCACATGACTCTATCAAAACTCGACTTTGACCGAGTTAATTGATGATTTTGACCGAGTTAACTCGGTCGATTGACCGATTTTCAAAATTGCATTTTAAAATATTGTTGGTCCATTGAATTGAACCTTGGACTTCTAAGTAAAACAATTTCATTCTCCCCATTAGAGCTGTAGCGTACTTCAATGTTTATTATATTCAAGATGTAATATGTATCCAATTTATCATTATATGTTTTCTAAAAGTATTGTTATAAAAAACTTGATCAAACATTTAACTTTATTTTATAGACCTAAATAATTAGTGAAAAATAATTTTAAAAAATACATAATTTTGTCTAAATTTTTTTTATATACTTTAACTTTTTTTTTTATAGATTTTTATGCAATAATCCACCGATCCGACCAATAACCCGAAATCCAATGCCTTATCCAGTTCGATATCGAGGTCGAGTCTAATAATTATGCACCAAAGGGAAGCTTTTGAATGGAAAATCTACTGAGAACCCTTATTATTTANAAAAGTATTTTTATAAAAAAATTTGATCAAACATTTAACTTTATTTTATAGACCTAAATAATTAGTGAAAAATAACTTTAAAAAATATATAATTTGTCTAAAAGAATTTATGTACTTTAATTTTTTTTTATAGATTTTTTTGCAATGACCTACCGGTCCGACTGTTGATCCATCGGTTCGACCAGTAACCCGAGACCCAATACCTTATCCGCGTCAATGTCCGAGTCGAGTATAATAACTATGTCATAAAAGACGTGATTGATATTGATTATTTGATTTTGACTTAAATTAAAAAATTTAGTTCAAATATGCCCTATATTGAGGGTAGGGTTGTGGTGGAATGAAGATTAGGCCCATGTTTGTTACACATTAAAATTTTCATTTTCATTCTTGTACTCATTTTCAACCGCACATTCTTCAATAAAATAATATTTTTCATCACATCAATAACCTTTCATTCTTTTTCAACCACTTATTCTCTATCAATATACTATTCTAGAATACATTATTTCAAAATAACGAGGCTCAAACACACCATAGATTAACCCTTATCTCCCGAAAACCAATAATGTAGTGCCTTGTTTGGGTGGAATTTTCACCAATTGGAATTTCCTAAAATTGACCCAGACAAGAAGTTGGGAATTCGTAAACACGTGTCCAATCTGTAATAGTAATATAATCCTTTGACGACAGATAAGTGCATTTCAATTATTAATAAAGGCAAAAGTGGACAAACTTTGCGGCATTACGAGGCGGAATTCCTACAATACACGTGTCTCACTCCTCTTCGTTCATTCATTTCTTGACACGCGTCCCATCACTTTTTCTCTCTTCTCCACCTAGGGTTTGTATTCCATGGACTTCTCCTCACTATAATAGTTTGCGCTTTACTCTTTATTTTATTTTTTTAACCTTTGTTTAGGGATTAAAATAAGATTTTTATCAAATTTTGATAAAAATTGATGAAATATATGGTTAAAAAATTACGAAATCTATAAAATTTGATTAAAAACTAATTCGTATAAGAATGAAAAATACCCCATCCTACGCTATTTGCATCATCCCATTTGAAATGGTTTCAAGATTCTCAAACTAGTCGAGAAATCGTAGTAGGAAACATGATCATTATCCTTCTTCGATGTCGTCACTAATTTTGTTGTTTAGTAACTAAAATTATGTAAATTGACACGATCTAATTTGTGGATGAGAAGTTAAACTCTCTGAAACTTGACACGAGTCAACTATAGAGATGTGCTAGAGTGGACTCACTGTGTGGTCCTGCTAGGATGTGGGCAATTTTTTTTACCAAGTTTCATGTTGATGAAAAAATTTGAGTTTGAATAAATTGATGATCAAAGATGCCATAACCTTATGATTGAATCTATGAAAACTTAATATTATGATATTCACGCCTTTTATGTAGAATTCATACAATTATGTGAACTTGAGCCCATACTCCACGTCACTCTGCACGAGACAATTTGGTCGAACTCCATGAAGAGGTTGAACCCATTTGACTGAGTCGACCTCATATAGAATCGAATCCTTAGGGCGAGAGATGCTGGAAGGAGAACCTAGTAGGAGATCTTTTATGTAATCCTTAATAAGTGATTGATGTGTCAATTCATTGTTCCTGTCGTCTTATCCAGCCAATCAAGTTAAGTCTAAACTTCTCTTCTCAGAATCATTGGTTACAAAATTGTATTAACATTAAATGCTTATGATTGATTGATGCTATTAATAAGAGGCCTAAGCCGCGTGGATGAGGCCATGTGAACTTTCATCCCACGGCCAATATTCATCATATTCTACTATAAAAGCTCACATAATGTGCCCATAGGTACAACTTTGTTGTCTTTATTGTTATTATCACCAATTTCCCCAAAGCCGACCCCCTTTTTATATTAGAGACTCGCATTTGAAGCACTTCTCACACTCATATATTTACTACTACAATTGACTTGACCGTTGGAGTACGGGCAACCAACTCCACCATATCAAAGGAAGTCATGTGTGGTTAATGATTTTTTTAAACGTATACAAATCAGGTTCGTGTGGAACCATGAGGCCTTTGAATCTGTTGACTATGTTGGAGGTACAAAATTCAAGGTCAATATTTGCTACATTATTCCTTTGCAAAAACACGACACGATCCAAATTGAACAAGGCATCTCATTGCATAAGCTAAACCTCAACTTAAAAGTCCACACATTATATGGATAATCATACATGGATTTCGGGAACTATTATTACGTCTCGTCTGATGAGGTTCCAAATGATCCTGCGATACTACGTGGCAAGCAACCTGAGCCACACATTATGTTGCTATGCCCAGAGGCAATTTGGCTGAACCTATATGGGCAGTCGAACCCATTTGACGGAGTCAACCTCATATATAGAACCGAACCCTCATGACAGGAGATGCTATAAGGGGTGCCTAATAGGAGATCTTTTATGCAGTCCTTAATAAATGATCGGTGTGACAATTCACCGTTGTTATTGCCCTATCTAGCTAATCAGGTTAAGTCTAAACTTTTATTCTTAGAATTATGGGCAACAAAATGGTATTAGCATTAAATGCTTATGATTAATTGATACCATTAACAAGAGGTGTAAGTCATGTAGATGAGATGACGTACACTTCCATCCCACGACCAATATCCATCATATTATATTATAAAAGCTCACACAATGTGTCATTTCAAAGGTAATATAAGTTTAAGCTCTCAAACTACAACTTTGTTATCCTTACTATTATTGTCGCGAACTCTCCCAAAGTCGACCCCTTTTTTATATTGAAGGTTAGCGTTCAAGCACTTCACACACTCGTATATTTACTAATACAACTGACTAGACCAACTGAGTGAGCGCAGCCAACTCCACCACCATTAGAGCAAGTCTCGTGTGGCTAACGATTTATCCAAGTGTACAAGAATCAAGCTTGTGTAGACGTGAATATAATTAAGATTTATTAACCACATTGGAGGTACAAAATTCGAGGTCAACAGAAACCTCTCAAAATATTTGGTAAGTGAAGTGAATAAAATAATTGATAAATTTCCCATATTGATCTTTTTTTTAGAATGTGTTTGATAGATATTATTTTGGAATAGTAGATTGATGTAGAATGTGTGGTTGAAAAAGAAGGAAAAGTTATTGATGTGATGAAAAATAATATTTTATTGAAGAATGTGTGGTTGAAAATGAATAGAAGAATGAAAATGAGAAATTTAATGTGAGCCAAACATGGGCTTAATTTATAATATTATGTGATCTCTTTTATTTTATTTGAGAAAGTAAAAAATAAAAACAAAATGATGGGAGCACTTAATTTAAAACAATCTTAATTGATCGGGCCGTGATCGTACTCTTGCTTGATGATCAGCCATGATTAACATGGGTGTTCAAAACACCACATGAGCCCAACCATACCGTAACATTTCCTGTCCTCAAACCCTACCAAAAAAGCCTATCGTCAGATCCACGTGTCGACCACACTCTCTCACTTCAGCCACTTGTCCTTTCTGAGTACTTTCCCTGTCCCCACATTCTCTACTGACCAAAGGTCATTTTAGTCTTTTCAAATCCTCCATCTTCTACGCACTGGTTTTCGTCTTGGGTCTATTGGTAGAGAGCAACACAAGACTCTCTTCATTGCTTCACCCTCATTTTTACCCAATAATTTCTTCGCTTTATTTCGGATATTTACTCGTAATTAATCAGATAACCCAGTATTTATTTTTGTTATTTTTTTCATTTTTGGTTCATGAATATCAGTCTTAGTTTTGGAGCTTCTCTCTCTCAAAAAATTATCTCAAGTGTAGGGTTCTCGGTTCATAGGTTTACAACTCAATCTTGCTTTAATCGTGTGTAAATATTTTCTTACTTTGGAGGTTGAGAAAGTTAATATGGAGTCGAAGATCAGATTTTTCCATCTGGGCATGTGTGATTCATATCATGGAGTGCATAAACATTCATATACGTCTTCATGTAGTTGAAGTAGTTTTGTATATAGTGATCTGGGAACTGGGGTTTGTTTTGTGTCCTATGGGGGATGGTGATGATAGCAAGAGGGATTTAAGAGCTTCAAAAATGGAGAATCTTTCTTTGGAGATTGCAACAAACAGATTTTCTAAGGACTTGTTGCAAAGGTTTATGGGTAGTAGTAGCGAATACGAGGCGGTGAAAGAGGAGGATGAGGAGATTGAGTTGAATCTTGGGTTGTCATTGGGGGGTAGATTTGGTGTAGACAAGAGTTCTAAGAAATTAGTGAGGTCATCTTCTATAGCGGAGTGTTTACCAGTGGTGAGAGATGATAATGATGCGGTGGCACCACCTCCGGTCGCGTATAACAGCCTGGTGAGGACCTCTTCATTGCCTGTAGAGACGGAGGAGGAGTGGCGGAAGAGGAAGGAATTACAGACCTTAAGGCGAATGGAGGCTAAGAGGAGGAGGTCAGAGAAGCAAAGGATATTGAAGGGTGATAAAGAAAGCGGCTGCAGTGGTGGTGGAAATGGTGGCAATTTGATTTTGGAGGAGAAGAGAGAAACTGAGGTGAATTTGAGGGTGAAATTGGATAGAGAAACACTTTTAGCAGCTGGGAACAAATGGGTGGGGCCGCCAGTCCGGCTGTCTTCGTGGACTGCTGCTGCTGCTAGACAGGCCCTTATTGGAGGAGGGATTGATGCAACAGTACCAAAAGGGAAGGGTAGTGGTGGGACGGAAGGGTCCGGCCAACCAATGTCTCAAGGGTCATTGGAGTCACAAGGGGGGAGCTCTTCAAGCATGTCTGAACTGGAGAGTAAACCTCTGAAAGGTAATTCAATTTACCTTTCCTTTCATTTGCCTACTTATTTTTGTGTTTAATCAAATAGTGTGAATTTCTTTTCGAATTCTGACGTGATTTCTTTATTATATTTAAGGTTCAAATGAATTTAATCTGCTTGAGATAACTGAAGATTCCCTTGTTTGACATTTCTTGAGCAATAACCAGCATTTCATTATTCTTGATATCTGTCTTTGGGGTTGATGTTTGATGTTGACAGGCTGCTGTTCCTAGTTGAGATAAGTGTTCCACTTTGTTTGGTGGCACAGTGTTGGAGCATTGAATTGCAATTCATGAAAAATCAATATAAATTATAATTTAATCGTTCTAAGTCCAACTTTGAATCCCCTATTATATGCTAAGTTGCTAAAAAATGTGGCCTCAATTTTCATTTAGGACGCGCATAATTTGAATATCAACAAACTGTGCTTTCGGAATGACACTAGTTATTCAATTTTACTTACTATTTTACCTTGTAGTTTCTTTATCGAATCTACCACTATAAAACTATTCTGCAGCTTATGCTGTTAATTCCTCATTTAGCCAGTGGCAATAAGGTTTTCTCGAATGAAACTTCTGTGGCTAGTTAGATAAATGAAAAGTTGGTGATATTGATGACATTTTTCCATTGAAGTAAAGCACGTTGGATATTTACAGAGGGATATTTTGCAATTGGGACTGGAGTTTGAATAGAGTTAGCACTTAGCAGAACTGGAGGCATGGACGGATTTAGGGGGGAACTGGGCCGGGCTGTAGCCCGATCTAATCCCCGTCCCCGTTAATTTTTTTAGTGTAAAAATTTACTTTTTTCTCGTAAATTTTTTTTTATGAGTAAATTTATTTTTTTCTACATATTAGTCTAGCTTGTACTCTGATCCTGAATCCGTCTTTGACTGGAGGAGTTGATGCTGGTAAACTTGGGTGGCCTCAGCACTGACCTATAGGGATAAGAATTTATCAAATTATCCGACAGGGAATCTGGTGTTCTCTTGGGTATTTTCATTTAATGATTATCTTTATTAACTCGTGCTCATCTTTTATGGGATATTTCGTCAGATTAAGAAGCACGGATTCAGATGCGTAATTCAAATACGATATGTGTATTAATTTTTTTAATAATATTACTATTCCGATAATAAAACTATAGTTGTCAACTATAAACATGGTTTCATTCGTATCAAAAGATTTAATACTATTTGTCTATTTTCCATAATAAAGCTCTAGTTGTCAATTAATTTAAAATTCTAGTTGTCTATTTTCAATAATAAAACTCTCGTTGTCAATAAATCTAAAATTCTAGTTGTCAATTATTTAATATTATAATTATTTTTAATGATAAGTGCAAACTGTGTAGTTATCTATTATCTTAAAATACGTTTACTTTCTTTGAAATTGTTGATTAATAAACATCATATATTTTCAATAAGTTATTGATAATGACAATAATTATCTATTTAGTAAAAAACTTATTAATGAGTTTTAAATAGTTTAAAATCAATAAAACTCACTTCTTTACGTGCCATAATGTGTTCCATACGTATCAAAAATTTTAAAAATATAAAAAATATATATTCGGTACGTGTTAAGAGTGTCCAAGTGTATCCAAGTTTGGATACGTATCGAACATGGGTACGTAATAAGTTTTACGATTATCCGTGCTTCTTTGTTGACAAATAGCTTGTATTTCACTTATTTTGATCAGCCAACCAAAATGCTACTTACAATTTGTGTATAAACCCGCATTCCATAAAAGGGCCACTATTCATAATGAGGCAAATCTCATTTATGTATATCATCGTTCATGATTCTTTCTGGTTTTCAATAATCATTCACTTGTCAGCTAGATTTCTTTTAACGGCATTGATTGTGGATATGATGAGTTATGGTTAGATAATAGTGAAGAAGAAAGTTCATAGAAAGCTTTTGATCTATAGTGAATAAGTTTTACCTTGTTTTTGTATTGAGTTAGGATTTGAGATGACTTAAATTTACAACATTGTTATTATATAGATTGATGTTCATCTCTACATAAAAACTTTATGGTTCTAAAATTGCTTTGGTGCTTAAATTTTTAGTTTGAGGCTTTGGCACTGATTTCAGGTCATTTAACATATATTGCTGTCGTAAAGAAGCATAGGGTGCTAGAATCCAGTTACTGGATTTCTGTAGATATTCCTCTGTATGTCTTTCCCTATTTCGACGTTAATGTATGTAAGTTTTCACCGAGTGGTTTTGATTTTTCATATTGAATTTCTCGTGTTCTTTATTTCTACGAAATTTTATTCCTTCTGATAACAAAGTTTCAATTTACGATAATCGATAGGTTAAGTTATCAGGACACAAGGAAAGAGTTGCACCATTGGTAGTAATCCCTCACTAAAATAGAAAAAGTAATGAAAAAGGAATAGCATGGAAAAAGGAAAAGAAGGGGGGAGAAACTATCACTAGCATACACTGACTGGATGAATTCTTCAACTCTTAACAGTAAATAAAAGAAAAAGAATAGTAGCACCATGATGGGTGATTGAGCATTCAGGTTGGAAAGGGCCAGTTAAATGTTTTTCTCTTGGTAATCACATTTGATACTTTTTTTGGAACATGATTGGAGCCATAAAGATTATTCTTTATGTCCACGCAACCTCATAAAAGCCCGTTTAATAAATTTATTCATGGTGGGAAGAAATCATAAAGCAGTCCTTTGTAGTTAAAGTATAACATATTTGACTCAGCTGCATAATTGGTATATTGCTGAAAATATTTCTAGTATGATTCATTTCACCATCAAAAGAAGATACTATGAAATAGTTTTGTTCTATTTAGTTAATTTATATTTAGCTCTTGTTTGGTAGAAATTACATTTCAAATTTTAATCTAAGTCAAGGGTCACAACTTTTTAACCACACATTTCATTAATTTTTATTAAAATCTATTAAAAATCTGATTTTAATCCCTACCAAACAAAGCTTAGTCCTTGTTTGATACACATTCTTTCAAAATACATTATTTCATAACTCATTTTGAACCACACATTTTTCAATAAAATAATATTTTCCATTACATCAATAATTTTTCCTTACTTTTTAACCATATATTTCCGATCATATCACTATTTAAAATACATTGTTTCCTCAATAATATCCATCAAACACACCATTAATCTCTTTCCTTCCTTATAGTCAATATTTATAGGGGATTAGATTGTGAATGTAAAATTATTTCTTTAACTAATATTACAAGATTTTTTCCTGCCTAATTAATGTTTATTTATGAGTGGACTTGTTAATGAAATAGATGCTGTCTTTTCCTTGTAAGGTAGTAAAGTACATTTCATTCTCTGTACTCTTACTTCTTTACTAATGTATAGTCATAGGAGTTCAACTATAGGAAATGCTAGAATCAATCTTTTACCTGTGTATATGCATGGCTTACTGAGAATTAGACGCCACCAATTTGTGGCCTTTCATGTTTCCGTGACCTAGGTTTAATGTGCGAAGCATGGTCTGGCGGCATCACTAAAGACGCATTATCTGCTGGTAGTTTAGTTTATGTCATTAGGATTTCTTTACAGATTACTAGTAAATGATTATGGATTTAAGTACCTTTTTGAAAAATTCTGAAATGCCACTATTTCGTTCACATTGACTTTCTATTTCTATGGACTAGGGGTAAGAGAGAACAATATTTCTATATTCTAGGGGGTAAGACAGAACAGTTTTGCATGCTTCTGCTAATATACTTAGATATGCTGATCATGTATTGATTAGAAAATAGCTATCAGGTAGATACCTACCCTACTAGTTACTAGAGCTTAATTGGCTGGTGTTAGATTAGTGTAATGTCCATTTGCAGGCACAATAAATTTTCCAGGCAGCTACCCCAGTGTTTAATCGTTAAACAAGTATTCCCTGGATAACGATATGCAAATGGTTTGAGCGGCATAAATTGGTTTTGATGGGACAATGCCAATTAATGAAATTACACATACTCTTATGAAGTTTGGCTAGAAAACCATGTCTTCCCACCAAGCTTGAATACAAATATATGTCTACCTTCTTGCCTTGGTGCTCCAAGTCATTTTGGAAATGAGATATATTCTGAAGAGTTTCAATGTGTGAATTTTTGGACTGGAGCCCAAACACGTTGTACAGTAGTTGAGGGGATCGGCTTAATTCCTATGATATAAATGATTTAACCTTCATTTTGCAAAATTTAAAAATCATTTACAAATGGTCAAATTTCATTTTCAACTACACATTCAAATGGACCCGTATGTAGTATCCACTTGTTCCACTACTCATTTTATCTATTTATAAGTTAAACCGTCCATAAATTCTTCCCAAATGGAGGCTTAAGGGGAGTCAGTTTTGAGTGTGTGAAAGCGTGAGAAAAACGTTGTACTTTTCTCCTTTTTAATGATATGCCTGCATGGCAATTGGGCATAGCTGAGGGTGTACCACAAATGCTTGGTTTTTTCATTATGTTTATTAATGCTCCCCGGTTACATGAACTAGCTTTCTACGCACTGAAAAGTACTCTCTCTTTATAGTTCATTAGTTCTTGTGCAGTTGCAAAACATAATCCTATACAATTCTATCAGTTGACTAGTTATTTAATTTCTTAAAATGGAAATCGATTAAGTTAGGGTTGCTAGGCTATATTGACAGAGTTAGCTTGATGTTCGGTTAAATGTCATCCATCTTCTGGAGAAGATTAACACAATCTGATACTAGAAAGAGTTAATTCAATACCTTTCTGCATAATCCATCATGTTCCAATTATGTATTCAAATTTTCTTATATGAAGTGTATCTATTATAATGGGGAAGAATCACGCAAGATTCTTGCTTTTGAGTTTTTAGCTCTCTTTTTCTATTGCAGGTGGTGATGAACCGAGTCCTGCCAGTGTCCAGCCCTTGCAAGATCGGGAAGTGGGCTCTTCCAGGACAAAAGCAAGAGAAAACACTATGGAGAATCCATCTAGGAGATCTCATATCACAAGAAGGCGAGGTAAAGAGATGGGAACAAATATGATGGAGGATATGCCATGTGTGTTTACAAAAGGAGACGGCCCTAGTGGTAGAAGAGTGGACGGGATACTATACAAATATGGAAAAGGAGAAGAAGTGCGGATAATGTGTATTTGCCATGGAAGCTTCTTGTCACCAGCGGAGTTTGTCTTGCATGCAGGAGGCAGTGATGTGGATCACCCTCTCAAGCATATTGTTGTGAACCCCAACTCTCTGTCCCTATTGTAACTGAGTGTCACTCTCCAAAATTTGTGCTAAAATACCTTTTTCCTTTTTTTTCTAATAATTCTTTCTTTTTCAGAGGGACGTCGCATGTAATTAACTGATGATCATTCCTGAGGTATCAAAAAAATCAAAATTTTTTGATGCATCGTTGTGGATTGTTTATTAAATTCAGAGAGAGCTACTGATATGGAGTTGATTGATTGTTTACATGTTTACAATGTACATTAACTATTTCTGATAACGTATTGAAAAGTCTAGTTTCGGTTGAACGACACCATCTAAAGCTTTAAATGTGGACAGAAAAAAACTTATTTATTTCTTTTTTTCTTAGATGAAGACACTTGGAATTTTATTAATTTAGTGACTTCTCTAGATTCATCATTTCATTTTATTTATACAAGCTGGTCTATTTATTTAGGGAAATACTGGGTGTACAGGGTAAGGGCTTCCCGGACGATTCACAAAGGAGGATGGGGTTTTTTATGTTATTGAGATGGGTCCTGCATAGGATCAACCTCATGTGAGAGCCTACCCTGTACATCCAGCATTTCCCATTTATTTATGGAAAATGGGGGGCATGGACACTCATAGCACAACCCTTTATTTATTCGGTTTTGTTACCGGTACATCAAAGTGTACATCTGGGTGTACACCCCCCTCACATGGGGGTGAGACCCGCTTAAATAAAAAAATAATTTATACAGTGGGTCCCACCCCTCATGTGAGGTGGGTGTACACCCCGATGTACAAAACTTGATGTACAAATAGACTTTTCCTTATTTATTTATTTAACTCTACTATGTGTGTAGGGAATTTTGCCAGATTGGTTTACAGGGATTCATTTGACATTATTTCATGAATAATTCTATTTGTACCTAATTTTTTATATAATCTTTTACCGAATTGATGAACGCCGCCCCCCAATAAGGGGTCGTCACTTGTCAATTCAGTAAAATATTATGTAAAATGTTAGGTACACGTAGCACAATCGGTGAGTTCAATATTGGCTAATCTCACACACACACACACACACACTAAGTCGAGCATCGAATAAGTAAAAATTTATTTTTGATATTGTTTGTATCTTTCTAAAGTATTGTTTAAATTCGAACATGAGGCATATGGTAAGCCGTTCGTCGTTGAATTTGTTATTGGAGATTTTTTAAGGTTAGTGATATGGTTTATTTCCTAAGTTTTGTTTTGTTCAAGGACGAACAAATGTTTTAGTTTGTGGTGTTTGATAAGTGCATTTTTGTGTACTTATAAGGGTCATATTACTAAGCTTTCTTGTCGTTTTAGTATTGAACTTTATTTAACTTAGGTTGATTTGATCTTATTTCAGTTTTGAACATATTTCTAAGCAATTGAAAAAGAAATAATGATCAATTGGCCAATGATGAAAGTTTGAGGACTAATATATATTTGAATAAAAGTTGAAACACTAAAAGTTGAAGCAATTTGATATGGATGACTCAGATGGAAGAAAGAATGAAGAAAATAGTTGAAAGAAAAACTCATGAAATTTTTATAACTGAACAGCCGCTCGACTCTAAACCTTAATAACATGAGCCATTTTCTATGCGTGGGCGGCCGCTCCATTTTCTACCGGGAGCCCGTCCAGGCTTAATCGGAAAAAGAAATTCTGGTTTTCTAATTTGATTCCAACTCTTATGGAAACAGATCTTGTGACATCTTTTAAAGACCTAGGACCGTCAAAAAGCAGTTACGATGCATTACAACGCATTCTAAAAGCTTTTTGGGAGCATAGAAGAAAGCAGAAATACGAAGATCGATTCCAAGACTCGAAAATTCAATTTAAGCATTATTTAGATGATGTCGATTCTTCAATATTTCTTTTGTTTTCTTCTTCATAACATATTATGCTAGTTTTCTTTGTATTAGAAGAACGATGAACCATGTTCTTTAGTTTTATACGTTTGACATTAAAAACGCATTTTTGAATATTGAATGATTTATATTATTTTTTTTTCCACAGTTATTGTGTACGATAGTTGCGTGAATTTAGTAGCCTATTTTATGCATTCGAAAGAAGGAAAATTTGTTCGACATATATAAATTGTCATAAAGTCCAATAGGGAATAAAAATATATCATTATACCTTATGTGAATCTTTAAGTGTTCATAAAAAATTATGCCATTTTATATGTTCGCATCCATCATAGAAATATAGTTGGGTCATATATAAAAGTAGGTTTAACATTACTTGAAAGATACTATTAAATAAAAAATGAACATTAATTCGTCAAATTTAATCGTGTAGTCAACGCATAAAATTAGGGTTAAAACTGATTATTACATGGGAATTAGGGTTCTTAATATGTTTGTCCTCTATTAAATACATAAATCTACATTTAGAATAATTTGCATTTAAGTTAGTCAAGTTACAAATTATTGCATAAGTAGATTGTTTTATTCATAATTGGGTGACAAACAAATATATTATATTATTCTTGTTTCGGTTAAGGTCGCAATAATTAGAATTGAACTAATCAATTTTCGTGGGATGATACTTGGATTCAATTCCACTTTATTATTTGTTAACAAACCATACACTTGCGGTAATTTTAATTCGAAATATGTTTTCGTGAGCAGTTCTAATAATTTCAATTCATGCTTTATTTATTTTTGAAATTTGACATTCAACCATCGAAGTTGGAGAATACATAAAAATGGTTTATAATTTTGAAACTATCTTGTTTTTTGTATCTCTGTCTGTTGATAACCTTCAGTCTATATTTCCTTATAAAATTCATGTTCTTAATATCTGATTTATTTCTTCAGATGACGAAAGAACAGTCCCGACTACAGAAATTGGCTTTAGCTAACAAGTTTAACCCCGAGGATATATCCAGTGGAACTATTACTTTAAGCACTATTGGTGCAAAGATCGGTTGCTCTCTTATCAATGTGCCTGAAGTTTCCAACATAGCGCTTGGATGAATACAGAAAATTCCTCAATTTGCTGAAGATGTAAGTGTTTATCCTGAGTTCATGACTGTAAGTAGCGACAAATTTCACTCAAGAAAATGCACCTTCCTCCCACCTGTTTTCGTGAATTCTGACATAAATCAATGGCTGTCTTCGTGTTTCTGAAATCCATTTGTCAGATTCTACTCCTTTTGTGATGTACATGCACGTCATTATGCAATTTGCTCAGAACATTTTAGACATGTTCGGGGGATTGAATAGCGCTTGACAATATTGAGAAAAGAAAATAAATTAAAATCTTGTTTATTATAATATCCAAATAGTTGTGTATCGGCATGCCCAGTAGTTTTATGGATGACTAGGGGTGGGCAAAAAAATCCATGAACCCGAAAAACCGACCCAATTCAGGTCTGGTTCATAGCAAGGTGGTTTCGGGTCAGTTTTGAACCTATTCGGTTCCCTTTTTTTAACCCAACTCAACCATTCCGACTAGTGCTCATCCTTGCTGATGGAATTCTCTCTGAACTATTTTCGTCTCCTAATGTAATGCGTATGATGCTGACATGAAATTTTCGTCTCAGGTGAATATCGGTGCTGATCATAGAGTTCTGGACGGAGCAACAGTTGCTAGGTTCTGCAATGAATGGAAAGCTATTCATTGAAAAACCAGAGCTCTTGATGTTGCACATGAAATGATTGAAGTTTTTATTTTTGATATGAACACATCTTGCAGTTGTATAAAGTAGATATTGCAATGTTCAAATAAGAAGAAAAAGAAAAATGCAAGATCAAATCCCTAAAGGTCTCACACATTATTCATTCAATGTCAAAAAGTAAGATAGAATTTATTTTGCTCACATCACATGACTCGAGAATTGGAATGTCTTTCCATTGAAGAGCTAAGAGTAATGCATCCATAGCACCAAAAAACAAATAAAAGGGTCTGTTTGCAAGCCTAGAAACTTTACTAAGCATGACGCTCCGTTCTTCCATGCGAATGCATCAAAAATTATCAACACCCAGGTTTGTCAAGGAACTATTTTGAAAATTGAAATGACTTAATAATAAAGATCCTTTATATCGGCTTCATTTTATCAAACTTCTTTGTCTTCGTCATCCAAAAAATCATAAGGTGTTTCGGGCTTAAACCTTTTTTTTTTTATTTTTTTCCTTTGCTTTTCTTGTTTGTTTGGGTTTGTAACTATGTGATTTATCGAAGTGAAAGGACAATCTGTTTGTAAGCATGATACTTGACTAAGCATGACTCTTTGTTCTTCCATGCGATGAGGAATTATCAACGCCCATCTATGTTAACTATTGTCAAACATCTATTTTGAAAAATGGAATACACTTCTAATAAAGAGCTTCTAACAATATTTAGA
Organism: Fraxinus xanthoxyloides; assembly: GCA_903798325.1. Classification (NCBI taxonomy): domain Eukaryota; kingdom Viridiplantae; phylum Streptophyta; class Magnoliopsida; order Lamiales; family Oleaceae; genus Fraxinus; species Fraxinus xanthoxyloides. Next base: position 16,761 of record CAIGRL010155768.1, read on the forward strand.
ACTAAAGAACTAATGAAAAGGTGTGTTTGAAAGCCTAGAACTTGACTAAGCATGATGCTATGTNGTTTGGGTTTGTAACTATGTGATTTATCGAAGTGAAAGGACAATCTGTTTGTAAGCATGATACTTGACTAAGCATGACTCTTTGTTCTTCCATGCGATGAGGAATTATCAACGCCCATCTATGTTAACTATTGTCAAACATCTATTTTGAAAAATGGAATACACTTCTAATAAAGAGCTTCTAACAATATTTAGAACTAAAGAACTAATGAAAAGGTGTGTTTGAAAGCCTAGAACTTGACTAAGCATGATGCTATGTTTTTCCACTCTATGAGAATATGTCGAAAATTATCAACAGACATATATGTTAGGTAGCTATTTTGAAATTTGAAATGCATTTCTAATAATAAAGAGTTTCTAACAATAACGTATCTGTAGCACCAAAGAACAAACAAAAATGTGTTTTTATAAGCCTATGAACTTGACTAAGTGTAACGATATGTTCTTCCATGCGATGTCAATACTTGTATATACGATGAGAACAAAGTAGTCGAGAAAAGATTGGGAACCAAAGTGCAAATAAAATTAAATATTGGGACATTTGCTGCTATTTACCCTTTTTATAGAAAGTGAACAATTTGTTGGAGAATTAGCATCTCTCTCAATCTCCCCTGCCTGTACGTACATTTTCTTGTATATATGTATACACAGATCCACATAGGAGCAGCTTTCCCTAGTGCGAATATTGTATTTGCAAGTACTACCAGAATCTCGAAATCCCCGAAAATGGCGACGTCATGCTCGGCATACCAAAAACTCCTCAGCGTCGGAACCAAAATCGTCGCTGTTGGCCGCAACTACGCCGCCCACGCCAAAGAACTCGGGAACGCCGTCCCCAAAGTATGTACTTGTATATATATACGATTTTTTTTTTATCGTTTGTTGATTAATGTGTTTTAGATTTTTATATGATCGAAAAGTTTCTCGTTTGGATTGTATTAAAATTTTGAATTTATTTGTTTTTAATTTGTCATGATCCCAAAAAAATCCTATTCTCTGGAGAAATTGATGAATTTTATTTTATTTATTTATTTTCATTTTTTTGTGATCCGTGGGTTTGTTTGTTTGAAGGAGCCGGTGTTGTTTATGAAGCCAACGACTTCGTATTTGGAGAACGGAGGCAAAATTGAAGTGCCGGAGCCACTGGAGGCGCTGGATCACGAGGTGGAGCTGGCAGTAGTCATCGGTCGACGGGCTCGTGACGTGCCGGAAGCCACCGCCATGGACTATATTGGAGGTATAATTTTTATCTGTAACCTCAATTCCAACCAATATGTGTAAAAATCTGTTCATGTTGTTTGACCTGTAAAGTTTATAGGGGGAAAAAAGAGATTTTTATGTTTGGATAAATGTAATTAAAATTCAAATGGGATTTAAACGTGCCTGCTTAACATCTGAATTAGTGGTTTTGGATTTTGTTCGTCTGAAGCTGTTGATTTGTTACTGTTGGGACTTTGACGGCTGCCTT
>CAIGRL010155863.1:0-13722 GCA_903798325.1 Fraxinus xanthoxyloides
AGTAGTAAAGAAATAAGAATATATTAGTAAACGAACAAAACAAAACGTAATAAATAAACAATACTATATGATTGAGACAAGAAAATAAGGAAAGTAAGTATATATAAATAAGATGAAGGGAGTATTAAATGATAATTGAAAATATTAAGTCTTAGTTTGACTCCCATTTTTAAGAGAAAATTACATATAACCCTTCTTTTTAAATTTCGGTTTCAAAATTGAGGTTTTAATTATTCATTTTCAACATTCAGTGATAATTATTATTTTTAAAAAAAATACTTGACCCATTAACACAATACCTTCTCCAACCCGTCGAAGTATCCCTCTGAAAAAACCCCTTAATGCACCATACCCAATACCCACCCCAATCTAGCATAATCTCCATCTTCACCCCACTCCCAATTCTCATTTCTCCACTAGCATTCCCACTGTCCACAACGGCATTCCAACCTTCGACGCCATTATTCTTCACAGTAAATGAATCGAGATCAAAATAAACGTTCCTCAAAATTTCCTCCATGTTGAGTTCGGTTAGTAATTGAAAATAAAGAAGAAGAAGAAGTATGACGTGGTAGATTTAGGTTGGGTGTTGATGTTGACGCCATCACCTTCGACGAAGCCATTTGAACCGATTTTCTCGGAATTCATTTAGATTTTTCTCTAAAAAATTTCTGGAATTGAATCGAAAATTGAAATCTTCTTATCATTGAGCAATTCACAACTTTAAGATACTGTGATGGTCGGAATTGGTTTGAACATGGCGACGGTGATGGTCGGCACGATTGTTTGGTTTGCTGGTGAGATAGGCAACAGAAATATTATGTCTCAATAAAGAAAGATAGGAGTTTGTTTTAGATGATTTATTGTTATATGGTGGGCAACTAATTCAATTCACAAGTCTTTTTACATCAAATGAGATGCAAGTCGGATATGGCGAGGCAAAACATTTATGCCTTGAACTTTAGATTAGGATTTCTCTTAAAAGATGAATTTGCAAGTCTATTCTTGTGGTTTTGGTGGTTTGTGACTGATAGAAACTGTGTGGTTTGTACCAAAGGAATAACATGGCCACGGTGACTATGGTGATGGGAGTGGTGGTGTGCCAAATGAATAACATGACCAATCTTCTCTTATTTTGGATTTTATTTTGTCGTGATGGGGCATGTTTGCCTTGAATGGAGGATGCGTAGAGATAGCAATGGGTCGAGCCGAGCCGGCTCGGCTAGTATACGCACGAGCTTTGCTTGTTACTCTCGGGTCGAGCTCAGCTCGGCCGGTGAGCTCGTGGTTTTGGCTCACGAGCTCGCAATTTTTTTTAAAAAAGGATTAATCCTCAATTTTGAACGAGCACACGAGCCAGCTCATTGGCTCGCCCACGAGCCACTCGTCAAAAAACGAGCCAAGTGAGCCGCCTGCTCGGCCTCAGATCGAGTTTGGGCTTGTCTTTTGACGAGCCCAAGTAGCTCATGAGCCGCTTTTTTACGAGTGGAGAGATCAAGCCGACGAGCCACTAGGCTCGATTGCCACTTCAAATTAGACAAGTACATACAGTCACACTGATGATAAATTTGATCACAATTGATCATAGATAACATGAGTTAGTGATTTGGTTACATAGAATTACAAATTAGACAATCACATACAGTCACACTGGGGTGATACATTGGGCGTGGGGTGTAATATCAAAAAAATGTTTTAAATTTTTTGACTTTTTTTAAAGGTTTAGATGAGATTGGATGGGACGGGTGTAGGTGGTTCCGAGGTGGGATGTAATATCCATACAAGATTTTTATTTTTTTGAAATTTTTTACAAGTTGGGATGGCGTGGAGTAGGGTAGATGGGGTGTAATCTCGACAAAAGTTTTCAATTTTTGATTTTTTTTTTTTTTAACATGTACGATGGGTTGGATGGGTCGGGGATACTATTAATTTGGTGGGATAATTAATTCCAATTAATTATATCATATACATTATTAATTGGAATTAACACCTAAATTTTGAAATAATTTGACAAGTTTATTAGTTTTAAAATGTAATTCATATATGTAGGAGTTATGTGTTGTTCGTTAGAGTTAATCGATGGAGGAGATTCAAAGGAGCCCCAAAATGGAGTAATTAGGGACTTTAGGTCCGTTTAATGGAGGGATTTCAGCCCCATGGATTCGACATCCACGACCCAAATCCACCGCACTTATATGGGCAAACGAAAGGGGATATAAAGCGTTAATTTAATCCACGGTCACTCAATTTTCAATGAAATCTCTATTTGGTCACTAAACTTTAATTTCTCTTAATTGAATTATTAAACTTCAAATTAATTATACATTACATCCTTTGACACTTCGTTCCCAAAACTAACAAATATTGCTTATTTGGTGGCCAAAACCGTAGTTACAATCCCATGTAATTGACGCTTGGAGTATTTTAAGTCATTATTGTGTCATGTTTTAAAAGTGCTAAATTCATGAAAAAGAAAAATTATAACAAAAATAAATTTTAGAAATACAATCATGACTTCAATTTTTTTATTATTTTTTTTTTCATTTTCAATCATTCTTATTTTATTTTCAAACTATTTGTTGAATCATTTGATCTAAGAACTATAGTTTATCAACACTTAAAACACTAAAAAAAATCTTAAAGGGGAATAGGTTAGTTGCACGTTTGATACCCCTTAAGTTTAATTTAAGTTAGTTTGTAAATTTATTTTTCACATATTATGTAGGATTCACTTATTGTTCACGATTTCCGTATGATTAACATCTTATAAAAACTTAAAAGCATTACTATACAAACTAATTATGCATGTTTAGCAAAATTTAAATTATAATTTAAGTTGATTCAGAATATTTTATTCATGCCTATCATAGGACAAACATTTCATACTCACATACTATATGAATTTCATTCTTATAATTTATGTATTTATTTTAAACTCAAATATGTAAAAATAGTGACTTCAATTTCTTTCTTTTCTCTTGAACCTAGTCATGTAAGATTAGTATTTTAAATGAGTTTAACAAAGGGGTGTAGGACAAGACGAGATGCTCGATTCTGTTTGAGCTGCCTATGAGGCAAGCCAAGCACGAGTTTGCTCGCTTAACTAAAGTATGACTCGATTCATTTTTTTAATTGAAAATCACGTGTTTCGTTCATTATGATGAATCAACTTACAAGCCGTTGACAAAATGATTGACACACGAGTTGATGAGCTTGCAAGCTAACTCGGGCGAGTTGCTCGGGGAATTCACTTCTTGATTTGCTAGTGAAGCGGGGACACGAGCCCCACGCTAGTTTAACTCAAGACTAATCCAAGCAAAGGAAAAAACATAAAAGAGAAAGTAAAAGAGAAAAGGAACAACACCAAATGTTAATGAAAGACTACAAAATACAAAAGTTCCTTAACCCAAATTTAATTAGCAATAAATCCCAAAAAAGGCAATGGAGAAAGTCTATACTTACATGACTTAACAATTTTCTATATGACAGCCCAATAAGAAATCAATCATTAAGTTACCATCATCTGAATAAGCCAATATTATTTTACCTTTACGATGCCTCCTCAAATTCGATTTTTTTTTTCTCTCTCACTTCTTTTCAAGCAAAACGCACGTTTCTCTCTTACTCCCCCAATCCTCTTTCTCTCTCTCACACACACTCACGTACACACACGCATACACATTACACACATTGTTTGGCCTCGAAAACACCTCGTGTCGGTCTCTTTCTTCGGAACAAACCATTTCTCTTTGGAATGGGCATACGCAGTATATCACTGTTTGTTCTTTGTCTAGAGTTCTGTGTATGCGTGTTTGAGTGCGTCTGAAAAGGAAGAGTGTGCGAGTGTAACTGCTTTATTTTTGAATGTACATTCTTGGTCCTGGGTTTTAAATTCATTCATTCATCTTTAGTCTGTGGGTCATTGTTTTGCATGTTCTTTATAGAATTAAGAAATGCATTTCAAATCATTTTTGCGCTTTTCACTCAATTTTTCTCATCTGGGTTGTGTTTTTTCATTGAAATTCTTTTCTTTGTTTTATCAAATTTATATGAAATGAATTTTTTTTAGTTTACCTGGGTTTTTTTTCCTTTTGTCTCATCGATTAGTTTGGTATCTTTGGATTAGTGAACAAAAAAAGAAAAAAAAGGAATATTCGGATAAGGGCAGAGTGCAAAGAGGGAGCTTTTGATAAATTGATTGTTTAATTTTTGATACATGGGAAATTTCTTCTAGGGCTTGGAGGGAAATGGGCCTAGGCCTTGAAGCTATCAATGCTGGTTCTATGGATGTGGGCAAATCAAAATCAAAGGGAAGAAAAAACATGCACAACGATGATGATGATGAGGCGACTGGTTGTTGGATTAAGTTCAGATTTTTCGGAAGCTGCATATCTTCTAGGGCTAATGTTGATAGCTCTGTTAGTGGCTCGAGCTCGCAATATGGTATACAATTAACATCTTTCTGCAATGTTGCTTAGATTACTAACAATTTTGCGAGATTATTGATATGGATGGTTCTTTTTCTATTTGTGGATATGTAGAGGAACAGATGATTCTGAAGTTAATTCATTATTGCCCTTTTTTGGAGAATATGTTGGAAAATGTGATGATTTTATGTAACTATCTGCCTGTTATGGTGCAAGTTATATTTGTGTTTCGGGAGTAATCAGTGAAAATATGTTTTCTTTGGATTTTGCTCTCTGTAAAGAGAAGCATATTTGTCTTTGCTCTACGAGATTCTGTGATTACGGCAGTTACACAATTCTTAATTATATGTGTGCATGTGGTGGTAATCAATATGTTTTCTGCATCCTGTTCTAGGCCATTGAGCTTACGAGAGAAACTTAATCGCTATTTACGTGAGGTTTTCCTTTTTCGCAAAAGATATTTGCTGTCATCTTTGAAACTAGAAAAAAGTAGGAATTTGTGTTTCTCTTTGTGATGATCCATTTTGCATGAGTATATGATTTAAAGAAAGAGAAAGAATTTATATAACAAAGAGCGGGGATAACCTAAACAATGTGCCTGCCGATATGCAAAAGAAAAATTGGAAGAAACTTTTACCACAAGGTATATTCACGTGCTCTCTGGGACATTGACACGATAACTTTGCTTGACCTTTCAGTATTAGGCTGTTTATCTTGTTACTCTGTCATTTACCATTCACAAGGAAACGCGTGCAGTGGCTTTAATAACAGAAGTTTCTAAAAAAAATGTTCCTCCATTAGATCAGGAAAAATCATCTAGGGTACTTGATATGTAATGTTTTCATATATGAAAATGATTTTCTTTCTCCTTTCAGTTTCTTGCCATCTTGAATGTCTCTGAGGTGATCGTCAAATCTGGAAAGAAACTTATGATTTATGGATTATGAGATGTGATTGCAAAAAACTTAATCCCTTTGTAGTTAGCAAAATAGATGGATTTTCTGAAAGAATCCGAATTTTAAATGGGAGAAAACTTATAATTGGTGATAAAATGAATTTATGAAGCTTACTCATTACTTTGCCTTTGCTTGATAAATGCTGCATGGTTGCTGCTCTTTGTACATCTTTTACCCGATTTTGCTTGTACATCTTCTGGAGAAAACTACTGTGACTTAACAGCTGAGTCTGGTGTTGGCTAACATCCTGAAGGAAACCGGATTATCAAAATCATTTTCAATGCTGCAATGATTGAATAACTATTCCACACTTCTTTTGCAATCAAGATTGTCAATTTGGGGAAACATGCCCTGCCTTAGGTGTCAATAGTCAATAACACCTTTTACTCATGCATGATTTACGTCCTTTTCACTTTGACAAGTTAGTGTGAGACAGAAAACTTGACAACTTTTGTATATATATGCATTAAATGTTGTCTCAGACATGGTAAGCTGGCAATTATAAAAACATCAAGCTACAAGATCCATCTGTCCTCATACCACATTTCAAGACCTGTATTTATTTTTAATATTCCGGAATGAATCGCTTGCATACATTACTGACTAGGGGATAATTTTGGGCGATGCAAAACCTTATATTACGACTTACGTATTACTGATAATTTGTTATTTGAGAAGTTCCTCTAACTTTAACCAAGAAGGCTTTTTGCAAATGGATTTGATGAATACTGCAAGCCGGTGAGGAATGTGCCTTTGCTAGATGCTATCTTGTATGTTTGTTTAGCAACTTACATTCGGACACATTGTGTTAAATGACACTGTTCAAGTTACAACTCTATTGTAAAGAATTTCAGAAGTTCCGAATTACAAAATTCAACCGTAAAATGCATGCTGTGTGATTTTATGAGACCTAGTTCACTGCAATTTTTCTTGGAATATGATGTGTGATATTGTGCTCCGAAAAAATGATTTAAAGTTTGGATATGACAGTAGTACTTTCGCAATTGGTTGTGCTTGAACATGTTGCCATTGTTCTAATCTTCTAGGGGGTCTTTTGTCATGGATGGGGTTCTATTTTGTTTCTAACGTAATTGGTAGATTTGTTTTCAATCTTTTTTGTTGTGATCAAAGATGCCGATAAAGGATTAGATGATGCATATTTGTTTGTGTGACAGCTGAAAGTAAATCTACAAACGATACAAGTAGAGACCAACCAGTTGCTCCAGTCATATCATCTTCGACAACCAGCAACACAGAAAGTATACCGTCTACTCCTATTGTAGGCGAGGAATTGAAAATTGCTTCTCAACTTCGAAGATTCACCTATAATGAATTGAAGATTGCAACGAGGAACTTTAGGCCTGACAGTCTCCTTGGTGAGGGTGGCTTTGGTTGTGTTTTCAAAGGTTGGATCAATGAGACTGGATGTGCACCAGTTAAACCTGGCACGGGGCTCACGGTTGCCGTGAAAACTCTCAATCATGATGGGCTTCAGGGCCACAAAGAGTGGCTTGTATGAAACTACTAACCTTCATTCGTGAATTTAAGGGCCCATATTTTTTTCCATATACGTAACAAGTCAATCATATTTCGCAGGCTGAAGTAAATTATCTCGGTGACCTCATCCATCCACATTTGGTTAAATTAATAGGTTATTGCATAGAGGATGACCAAAGGCTCCTCGTCTATGAGTTTATGCCTCGGGGAAGTTTGGAGAATCACTTGTTTAGAAGTACGTATTTTTTATTTTTGGGATTTTTTTAACATCTCTTCTATTCACTATTTTTTGTGTTAGGACCTCTAGGTAGATCTCTTGGATAGAGAGCAACAATTAGATGCAATTTGTGATATGCTTGTGCTCGGGACATCATATTTATTTTATCAGAGTAGCTTATACCAAAAATATATGACTATATATGTATACGATATTTTAATTTTGTTAATTGCATGAGCATGCGTGCGCACATGCAGACAGACTAGTTTTCGTGATAATGCACACAACTCAGAGTAGTTTGTGAAGATCGACTCTTGGCTTCTTTAAGGGCTTCTGCATCTGAGGAGGATTGTCCTATATTTTAGTTTTTCTTTGTTGGAGAACTTGTCGTATTCTTGATTTTCTGTAAACATGTTTTTATATTTACTTGTTCTCTTGATGTATGTATCTTTATATCATGACTAATAAACTTTTGTTTCTTAACAACTAAAGGATTTATGGACTTCATTTTTTTAGTTCTGCATTGCTATAAAACATGTCTTCTGAACAACAAGGTTACATGTCAAGATAGGAGCACAATTACAAACTTCTACCTTAAAGCTACGTGCTTGGCATCCAAGATGAATGTAAGAGTAGGGACGGAGAACATAAACATGATGATACCTCGATCTCGCAAGTAATTGAAAGTATGTTTTAATTTGAATAAATAGAGATGAGATCACGGTGACGAGTTTTATGTTGCATAACAAGGGGTGAAAAGAATTGCCTTTAAATTTTGTGGATTAGGTGACCTGTTGTGCGCGAAAGATTGGATCATATTGGCTCATTGATGAAGTGGGTCATTAAAGGCTTCACTAGTCCTTCTGGCTTTCCTTTTATGTTCTTGGTACATTAACTAGATCCTTTTAAGTTAATTTGAGATCTGTTTATGTTAAAAAGGTAGGAGGCTGCCTTTACTTTCTATAAAATTCTGTGCGCATGTGCACGTGCAGTTTTCAGTAAAGCCTTAGAAAGGCTATGCTATCTTTTGAACATACTTGGTGATCCATTTTTATCTCTTATTCTTGCTTTAAACTAGCTTCTGTTCTCATTGTAGTTCATTCGATTCTATTATATCATTTGGAACTGTATGATGTCTTTGCCAAATAGTAGATGGTGCATGCTAGTATTCTTTTTTATTTCTGCATCCTGTCATGATAGTAGTCTGATATTTCTGTATTCTTGTGAAATGTTCTGAAAACGAGGAAGCTGGTCATTTGTGACAAAAGGGTTCCTGCAGGTTGTATTGTAGTAGCTCACTTTCTGAAAATTCAATGTTAGCTTCATCACGACTTTCATATCGTTTCCCTTTTATCTTATTTCCCTTGTCAGTATCATGTAAAAAATCTTTTCATCTGCTTCTTGATTGTTATGGACGATATGCATTTGACCTTTCATCTTTGGTTACGGGGTTCACACCTTACTAATGGTTGTGTCCATATTCTCTTTGCTGCAGGGTCCCTGCCTCTTCCTTGGTCCATAAGAATGAAAATTGCTTTGGGTGCTGCAAAAGGTCTTGCATTTCTTCATGAAGAAGCTGAAAGACCAGTTATATATAGAGATTTTAAAACTTCGAACATCCTACTAGATGCAGTATGTGGCTTGAAATCCTTGCTTATATTGTAATAGTTTCGTGATTCCTTTATAACGGCTTTGCTTTTCAAAATTGTTACACTAGGATTATAATGCAAAGCTTTCTGATTTTGGTCTCGCCAAAGATGGTCCCGAGGGAGATAAGACGCATGTATCTACTCGTGTAATGGGAACATATGGCTATGCTGCCCCTGAGTACGTGATGACAGGTGAGCACACTTACACCTCTGATCCGGGCAATCCCTTGTTGTATGCCCATTTTTTCTTCCGGATCTTTCTGTTTTTAATATTTATTGAGGAACATCTGATGGTTTACTTTACATGGAAATCCTCATGGGTAGGGTTTAAGGCAGTGATCTAAATATACAAGTGAACTGTACCTAAACCACCCAAACTGAGTGCTGATGATCCTATATTTACAAATTTCTCTCTCCCCCTTTAATTTTTTTTCCATATTCATCTTGCTTGACGTGCCTCATTGTGTGCCAGGACATCTGACGGCAAAGAGTGACGTTTACAGCTTTGGGGTGGTTTTGCTTGAAATGTTGACTGGGAGAAGATCAATGGACAAAAGCCGGCCAAACGGGGAACATAACTTGGTGGAATGGGCAAGACCATACCTTGGAGAGAGGAGAAGGTTCTACAGGCTCATAGATCCACGTCTTGAGGGTCGTTTCTCAATCAAAGGGGCACAGAAGGCTGTGCAGTTGGCGGCTCTATGCCTTAATCGTGATGCAAAAGCTCGACCTCTGATGAGCGAAGTTGTTGAAGCCCTTGAACCGTTGCCTAATTTGAAGGACATGGCCTGTTCCTCCTCCTATTTCCAGGCCATGCACTCAGAACGTGCTGCTTCCAGAATGCAAGTTGGTTCGCTAAAGAATGGGCAGCCGACTCGGAGTCCTGCCTTGCCATACCATCTTCAAGCCTCGCCAAATCAACATATTCAACCTCTCCGTTCACCAAAACCAGACAAAACATAACCAGAACGTGTTCGTATCATTCTTTATAAAATTCTTTTGTCATGTGGCTGGTTCTCACATTCAAGGTGAGAGTTCAGGTGCAGTTTTAGAGGATTTCTGGGCTCTATTTTTGCTTGTTTGGTGAATTCTGAGTGTTCGTATTTCAGTATCCAGAATGGAGTTGGATATTTTGTGTATAGCTGTTTGACTCCAAACCCCGTTTGGTTATAACTTATTAAAAATTCCATGTTTGGATCAACCATCATCGTTGTCTTAACGTTGTTAACTTTCTCAAGAACACGAGTCTTTTTGTTGACTTTCTCAAGAATTAGATCAACCATCATCGTTGTCCTAACGTTGTTAACTTTCTCAAGAACGTGAGTCTTTTTGTTGACTTTCTCAAGAATGTTAAATCTTGAAGATCATAGGTCGGGCCAAGTTGCACAGCCATAGTTACAGGACTCAAGTCGACTGAGATTTGGAAGAGGCCGAATCTCTCTTGCTGAAGGGTTTAGTAAGTAAAAGTTGCCAGCAGCAATAAGACATTAAGCCATTGCATGAATTATACATAAAAGTCTCCCGCATTATGATCAGAGTTTGGAAAATCATCTCATATGTGATACTTGCATGCATTCAGATTACCTTATTCAAAACAAGAGTGTGCGCCACAGTTGATTTACAGAAAAACAAATCATGTGATCATAAACATCACAATGCGGTGGCCCTAACACTGCGTTCAATTTCTAGTTGACGCCTGATGGTAACTTTACGCATTATATGAATATTCCTCCTCGGAGTCATTTCTCCACGATGAATTCTTCTATTTCTATCCCGGTATGGCGAGCACCTCCCTGTAATCTCATCAAAATTTCATCACCTATCTTGAGTGAGGTTACAGGAATTGCTGTTTGTTGATGTCCACCTGCTGCAAATGCTGATCATCATGGAATGGAAAACAAAATGTAGTTCTAATATAGTTGCCTGAATTAAGAATTTACCTTTATGAGAGGAAACTAAAGCAACCGTTTCAGCATTTTGCAGAAGAATGCTGTAAGAAGTCTGGTTATCCAAATCTATCTGCAATGGCACAAGAGACAAGTTCCATCAGTCATCAGCAACTTCTAGTCAATCAAATATATACACATTCAAAAGCAGAATATCTTGCATTTATTTTGGAATATGAAGTATACGAACCTTGGCCTCCACGAGAATTAATGGTCTTGTCTCGATCTTTACACGTCCAATAATAGCTGTTCGCTGCATGCCGTTTTGATCAACAACAATCACCTCTTTCCCTGCTTTTAACTCTGAAAGGTAGCTAGTCTTCCCTCCTGGAACTGAAACATAGGCATGAACTGGTCCCTGCAATATCCAAGAGCATACAATGTTTGGGGGACGTTTCATTTCATTCTGGAAACTGCAAAATCCAGGCCTAATGCTAAAGCCTTGGAATTTGAGTTTAATTGGGCAGTGGAAAATAACTAAGTTGATGATGAGTAAAAGTATCAGGAAGGACATTGTTGGAATTAAAATATTTTTTTCCTATGCGCTTTATTTTATCTGATTACAACATTTCATTACTTGAATGTGCCAAAATAAATCTCCTCAGAGTCTCCAGCTTAATATTGGATGCACTAGTTGCAACTTAAAAGATCAAAAATGAAAAAAAATAAAAAAATATTATTTGTAAAACAGATTTTCTCATTGAAAGTTCTTTGTAGTCTTGAATTCGTTAAACTGCTTAACTTCATAAAGCCAAAACTCACTGCATTGACTCGAAAAGGCCTGCTAGAAATGTAATTTGACTCTAAGCATTCTGAATGAACAAGGAAGAGCCCTCTTGCAAAGGATCCAACCTTTGAGAAATGCACAAAATAAGAGAGGAATTTGCATTAATTAGCAAGAAATCTATAATAGAAACATAAAATGGAGAGAGTATAAATTATGTTGATGGCCCAAACCAGAAGTCCTTCACCGGGTCTCAGAAGGCTGCAGAGATCAACACAGGCACGGTCACCCATTCCAGCCATTTGAACATTAGTTACCGTGGCCGTTGTCAATTTCAAAAGACTGCCCTCTTCATTTCTTCTATCTAGATAATCCTGATGGGTAGAATATTATAAGGTTTATAGACTCACAAACGGGCGAAGAAGCACCATTTTTGGAGAAGGCATTACCTTCAGCTCCAGGAGGGCTTTTATATCTTCAGTTTTCAGAACTACACCGCCTAAACCATGCTCCAAGGCCTACTAAATTGATTAATGAAATGAACAAGACACAGTATAGAGCAATGTTCAATAAAACAGAACCTAGAGTAGCTAAGAAATAATGTCCAAGTCCTGTATCACATTAAAAATAAATCTTTTCACAAGTTAATTCCTAACATAAGATACTACCTCAAGAAAAATCTGTGCTTCAGATGATGTCTTTGAGATGGCAAAGACTGTTTTCTGAGTGCCTTGAATCGCTGCAACAATATTCTCTGCAGGTATCACCTGAGACACACAGACATATATAACCAATACTTATGGAAAGATTATGGCTTAAAACGAATAGATCACATAAATGCCACTTTCTGGACATATATATTACTTTGATGAATATTCAATAATTTATATTAAATACTACGAAGTACGAATGTACCCACATATTTAGTGGCAACAGGAAAAACCTTTTTTTTTTCAAATTGAATTTTGATTGCATATAGTATGAGGGATTATCTCATACAATTTGTGTTGGTAACTACAGAATCATACAACAAACCAGATTAACGATAGATGAAATTATTAATGTAATAATAAATTTAGCTGGGTTGAATTGGTTACTCACCTGCCAACCCAGGAGATCGACGACAACATTTTCAGCTTCCTCGTTCAAGAGCTGGAGCTCCTCCAATTGCTGGGGCGAAGAGATCTCAAAGAAAGTAGCAACTCTTCTCTGCTCACCGTCATGTAAGTTTCCTTCTTCAATGAAGAGAGGATGTATCAATGCGAAAGCTGCAGTATTTCACAAATGAATTTCTGAGAAATGTCATTAATAATCTTTAGCGGCTCCCCTGAAATCAACAGACATCCAAAACCATATTGAACAAGACCGCTTACACTTCCATCATATGTACATATATGGATATAAATCATAATTTAGGAATAATAATTAAGTGTAGAACATCTCTAATCATACTAAAAAGTCAGCAAAATAAACAATTGATTACTAAAGTGAATCTTCTATAAGCTGCAGTGTAAAATATCATAAAAAGGACACTTGAACTAGTGTAAGAAGTTCTACATTTGTCTGGTAGAAATTCAACAAACAAGACAAAAGTTACATAATTTTACATAATGTCACTAGACTAGATCATGTCTCCATGTGCTTAACCAAACACGATCTAATTCGTATTAGACTTTAATAATTAATTTTTTAACTTAAAAAGTAGGAAAGAATCCCACAGACATTTAGAAGAGCAGAAGATGCTTACAGGACCACTGAAGAGCAAGGTCACGGCAATAATTGGTGAAGATGAAAGTGTTCCAACCCCTCTCCACGGCCGCCGTCATCACCTGCTTGTTCTCCGTCCATATCCACACTTTCTTTCTTGGGGATATTGAAGAAGAATTACACGCACACATTGCAATTGTAACGAAACGGGAGCTGTGAAATCGAGTTCTTCTCTCCTTGATTTTCGTACTATTGAATTTATAATCGATCAGTCTACAACTTCCCCATTTACCAACGGAATAAGTTGAAGGGAAGAGCACAGCCATTTCTAATCCTATAGAATAAAGGAATAAAATAGCCAGATCAGAAAAGGTTCTATTCTCTACAATTTTAACTAAAGACGCGTTTTCGACATATGATTCCGTTTAAATCGCAATCATGAAATCTATCGTCATTGTCGTCGTCACTGCTTCATTGGGATGGGCTTTAGTGGACTTTGATGGCACTGTAGAATATATTGAGTCCGTCCGGTCAAGCCTAATCATATTGGTGGATCAAATGTTTCATTGGACCCACGTAGGGATGGTAAAAAAGCTCGT
>CAIGRL010155876.1:0-11722 GCA_903798325.1 Fraxinus xanthoxyloides
TTAGTAAGGAAAATACTTACTTAACACTGATGTTTGCATGTCATTTCTCACAAATTTAAGGTTTGAAATCATATTCACAAGAAAACAGTAGCACTTTACACGCGCGAGTCATTTATACACTTTAGTCCAGTTTGAACTTGATTAGGTACGTGGGAAATTTTTATTAATAATGCTCTACTTGTGGATACATGCATGGTTGAGCTCGTCGGGGTTGTCAAGGACTTAATTTGCTTAATTTAAATATTGTTGAAAAAAATGATATATTTCTTTATTTTCAAAAATTCAGTGCTATTTTTGTCCAACAAGTTTTCACTGGCTTATCGCTAAGCCACGCTTGAGTGACAGAAGCAGAAGTTGGCTTGCTCGCTTATCGCTCGAGCGACAAATCGTAATTTTGAATTTTAAAATTATTTTCAGGATTTTTACGCATTTTCCCATTCTTTTCTCTTGATTTCTCTCAAAATTCATTAACCTACTTCAATTTCAGCTTTCTAAACACTTTAATCATCCAAACTAATAGATTGGTGGTGCCATTCCATCAAATCAGCATATTTAAAAAGGTAAAATTGATTTGTTTTTTGCAATTATTTTGGAATGTTTCGATTTTTGCTCATTGTTGCTTCGATTTTTGCATGTGCATCTCGTGTTTGATTCATTCTCACATAATGCCATCTAGTCTTGCACATTTTGCACCGGTCATTGAGTTTGTTGGACTGATTTGGTGCGATTTTAGTGGTTTGAGTTTGTGGTTGATGTTGTGAGTGATTTTGGCATGAGTTGGGTTGTTTAGTATAGTTCTTGAGGTTGGTTTGAGGATGGCTATGTTGAGTATTGAAGGTTGTGTTGCACATGGGACACACATGGTCACTTTTTTGGGTATGTTTGGATTGGGCACCGTTAGGGAATGTCACATCCCCGCGTCAAGACATCACGGCATGTGTTATCTCCTCACGTCACCTACGTTTAGTCATCACGGCATGTCGTTGTGCATTCACTTTAGGGCACATTGTATTTACCTTGTTTGCCTCATTTTGCATGCATTTATGTATATCTTGCATATTATATCAAATTATTTATATGTTGATCTTCCTCGTTTTAGATGCCGCGTAAGAGAGCTCGTACTGCTGCTCCGGCTTCGGTACATCCACCTCTTTTAGTAGGTCTATGTTTATTTCTGCTATTGCCCAAGAAACTTTTGGTTCACAATTTTCTTTGAGACCAGTTTTGTTTGAGTGCAAGGTCATTAGCCCGATCTATCCCCCGACCTCGCTGCTATCTTCACTTCTCGAGGTTGGGAGCAGTTGTTGGTCGAGGTAGTCCCTCCACCGAGTCTACTTATTCACGAGTTTTATGCTAACATCCACGACGTTAATAGATCGTCTTTTATAGTCTTTCTTAGGGGTAAGACGATTAAGATAACTCCCA
This sequence comes from Fraxinus xanthoxyloides, assembly GCA_903798325.1. NCBI lineage: Eukaryota > Viridiplantae > Streptophyta > Magnoliopsida > Lamiales > Oleaceae > Fraxinus > Fraxinus xanthoxyloides. The sequence goes on from CAIGRL010155876.1 coordinate 1,426, forward strand.
ATATTATGTCTAGCATAGCTCATATTCCCAGAGTCGTCCACCCCTTATTTGCTAACTTGGCCCCGATACTCTTTTGGCGGACTTTTTAGTCCGTTCGACGGTGTTTAACATACCGTTGGAGGGAGGTCTCGGTGCGATACACAGTGGTTCTCTTCCTACTGATCTCCAGATTTTGTTGTACATTGTGTGCACGAATCTTTGGCTCATTTCTTATACTTCTTCATTACCCATGGAAAAGACTATTTTTGTACGACCTGTTGCATGGCGATTCCATTAATTTACTCCCATTTATTTGCCAGCAGTTTTTGTGGGCTTTTCATATCACGGGGACGAGGGTGAGGCTATCTTATGTGTGTTTGATATATAGGTCAGTGATAGCCCTAGGAATAGTTTCCCGGAGGGGGTTCTGAGGTGGTTTGCCGACCGATTGGCCATACTACCATTCTTCAGAGCAGGTCACATGCTTCTTCTGAGTCAGCACATCTTGTTGACCCAACTGTGCCGGCTAATCCTATTGATGACCTCATTTTTTTGATACCTCAGATTTTCTTCATTTTCCGTTGCTCTTTCGTCCTCTGATATTCCGTCGTCGTCTCCTCCTCCATCTAATTCAATTCTTCCTCCCGTCGAGTTTGTTCCACCTTCTGCGACTGTTCCCATTGACCCTTCTGTTGCACTTATATAGGATAGATGACTGTGCTGATCGAGCAGCGGCTCAGATGAGGCAGAGCTTACACAGCTAGGGTTATAGTTAATCGACACACTGTCGAGTTTACTACGCTTCGAGTGCTGTTGGATACATTCATTGTAGCTTCGTTGGATTCGTCACCACTAGGATGATGGTGCAACTTCAGAGGAGAGGACTAATTCTGATGATGTTGACGATGCTGCATAGATTTTGGTTTTTCCATTGTCATTTTGTGACAAAAAGGGGGGTGTAGATAATATAGGGAGTATATGATATAGTTTCTGATGGTTTTTTATGCAGTAGATGTTTTTGGTTTAACATGATGTATATGTTTTCATCTACTTGATGTATTGAAAACTTTTGATTATGTGATATAATTTCAGGTTGGCTAAATTAAATTTTTAATGTTTTAGTGGTATTAATGTTTCGTTTTGGTATGTTGGGTTGCATTAATATTATGTCTTAATTTAACTTATGATATATTATGAAACTGAAAACATGCAATATGAATTACAAACTGCTCAAATCACTTTTAATCTGTGAACTGCTTTTACATAATACTATTTTTCACACATTTTACACTTGGTATTTGAGTTGTATATTTTAGAAAACAAGTATTGGGAAATGAGATGTAGAATTCGTTCAAGACAGTAGTTGGCTGTATCATTGTTTTGAGTTCGTAATTTTAATTTGATTACTGGCTTGATTTTAGATTGTAGTTTTGTCACAAAATGCCAAAGGTAGAGCTTGTAAGGTTTTTATCTGTAACTGTAAACAAAAAAGACTAAAGTTTAAATGTTGTAAAAAGTCATGGAGTAATGTGCAATTTGTCAAAAGTATGGCTTTTAGATCTAGGGTTCGAGAACGGGAAAAGAAGAAAATAAACAGCGCGAATTTTCACTACATTGTTGCCTCTGTCGCTCGACTATCGCTAGCCTCTCGCTCGAGCAATAATGTTGTTCGAAAAAAATTTAATTCGTTTTTTAAAGGCTTTTTGCCCGACTCATCATTCCTTAACCTACCTATAAATATCCTAAAGCCACAAAATGTATTTCACAAGGTTGAACATTGAGAGAAACATATGCTGTGAGACCTTCTTCATATATTTGGCTTCAATCTTGATCATATAATTGGCTTTTAGTAAGAAAAAACATCAGATATATAATTCAAATACCAAACTGCTGCTTCTTCCATATCCGTCAGAGTTACTGAAGATCAAGAGAAGGTGAATAGAGTTCTAGTCGGTGAACAACACGGTATTCTTCGTGCATCCACATGAGATAGACGATTCCATAAAGTTAGGAGCTGTTTCAAGGGAGCAGAATTCAGGAGAGCTTTGGAAATTGCGGTTGGAAATTGGTGCATGAGCACAGAATCCAAGAGAGCTGTAGGAATTACAATCAGGAAATTAGATAATAGTGTCGTCGTCTAGTCTGATAGATTTTAAGTTAAAGAATCGCTTATAGTGGATTGTGACTCACAAAGTGCCCGGAGTTTTCACTCAATTGTGTTTCTCCATAATTATTCTTGTGTTTCTTTATTGCTTATTTTATTTGCGGTATTTAAATATAGGAAAAATTGATTTGCATATTTAACCATCTAGAATAATAATTAAATTAGTAACTTATTTTTATTTAATTCTTAAGTTATTTTTATTTTGCATTATTACCTATTCACCCCCTCTAGGTAGTGTTAGGGTCGAACTATGTAATTTTCGCACATAATTAATTGTAAAACTTGACATAGGTTTAAAATAGAAGTAATAATAAAAATATAAAGTTTAAATTATTCTTTTTAATAAAGTTGACATTTGCAAATAAAATCTAAGCAGCCATGTGGTTTTGGAATTAAAAAAGCACAAATGAGCAAGTTTAATGTTCTTAAACGAATCATAATATTTTGGAGGCATGTTAAGATAAAATTCTACATTGTTTGCGTGATTTCTGTTAACAATATCGACTTTTCAAGATGAAACATAGTAACTTTTAGACTCGATACAATTCTATAAAGGGGTTATAGAGGAAGTCCAGATAAATAGTCCTCAAATTTACCATGAGTAAAACAAACAAGGGAAAAGTACGTTCTATTTCACAAGTTTTAGTTTTACTCATCAAATTTACCTTAAGTCAGGTAAAACTATTTTCCCTTTACCTTTTACTTCCATGGACATCATTTCAAATAAACTTTCATCATTTCATGTTTGGTGGAATCGGAAATCCTCGATTCACCTGTGATACTGATAGTTTTATCCTATGATCATGAATGCTTTTAATTTCACTCCACCTTTTCTCTCTCAACATTGATTTAAATATTATTTATAACTTAAATAATTAAGTGCATATTTAGATGCATTCAACCAATAATGTTATTCAGAGTCACTATACTAGCGGTATTCTAGTGTCATTAACTGATTAATCACCTTAAAAACAGAAAAATGAATCACATTTAAAATGTCATATCACTTGCATGTCACGGAAGATGGTGCTCAGATTTTGAATTTGACAAAACTTTTGAATCTAGAAAGGCTAAAAAGTGTCGATTTTCTCTTTTTCTCACATCAACTTGGTAGAATTTCCCATCAAATTGATTAAAGGTTAATGTTCTTAAACATTGTTTATTTTACTTATGTTACAAACTATTTTTAGTAATGGAGATGATATTAGTATATAGTAATTTATCTATAACTAATAAGTACAGTAATTAATTATCTTTTTTTTTTTACACAATATTTTTCGTTCTAATATCAAATATAAACACACCGTGACTAAATATGGTATAAAAGTTATAAAGTATCTCATTTAATATTTAGCCTATGTTCGATCTTCATTTCTTTAAATTCATTTTCAATTATACATTTCATAGGACGCACTATTTTTATCAACATCTCAATCAAACATTTCATCAACTTTTATTAAAATATAATTTTTTATCAAAATAAAACCAGGATTCTTCATGGATTTCATTGAAAATCCCATTATGAATGTTTTCAACAGAATTTTAGATTCTTTGCTTAGTTCACTTCAATGCTGTCCCTTGAAAAATCACTTCATTTGATAGGACATCATTTTGAGAAAGAAAATAACAGGAAAAGAAAGGTTGTCAGATAAGAACCAAAAACATGAAAGCCAAAGGGGGTTCTAATTTTGATTGCTAAAGCAATCCTTGGAAAGACAACATTGATTCTTACTAATGATCATATTCACTTGTGTGTGTGGTAAGGTGAACAAAACATTATTAGTCAGTATGACAAAAAATAATTAAATTTTCTATATTGTGTACTAAATATGTCTTAAAAGGACCGATTAGACTAAAAAGAACGAAGAAACCCAACTTACCTAAGAATAATCTATCCCTCCAAATCGAATGGACAGCAGATGTGACGTAACAAAAAATTATAGGGAAAATGAATAACCTCATAAAAATGAAAGAAAACACATGAAATTTTTTATTCAATTAAATAATCTCCTGCCTCAAAGGGCTTACAATACTTTAAATAGTAAAACGCTACCAAAATTCAGAAAATAAATAATAAAAATAAAAAATCGATATTTTTCCATAAATGGAAAAATTCGAACTAACTTAAATAAAAACTCATAAAATTCAGGATTGTCCTCCAACAAATGAAATATGAATTCGAATTTTATTGAATGAGATATTACCAAAATAAAAATTATCATAAACGGTAAAAACGCTTAATCGAGAGCCTAAACGATGGAATCTTCCCAAAATCATTGGCCCGTTTCCACTTGAATTAGGCTAACAATTAGCCAAAAATGGACAAACCCGAAGTTATCATGAAATCATTTTTTTCTTTTGCGATCCCACCTTATCATAAATTCTAAATCCTTATGCACTTCATCAATGTGCTATAGTTTACTTCCCACAAGGTCTCGCTGGTTTAAGAACACANTTTATTGAATGAGATATTACCAAAACAGAAATTACCATAAACGGCAAAAACAATTAATCGAGAGCCTAAACGATGGAATCTTCCCAAAATCATTGGCCCGTTTCCACTTGAATTAGGCTAACAATTAGCCAAAAATGGACAAACCCGAAGTTATCATGAAATCATTTTTTTCTTTTGCGATCCCACCTTATCATAAATTCTAAATCCTTATGCACTTCATCAATGTGCTATAGTTTACTTCCCACAAGGTCTCGCTGGTTTAAGAACACAAATCGAATTGAAGTTTTTTAGTTGCATCTAACATGAGTTTGCATGGGCTATGAACTTCACTAGAAAATCAGTAATCTGTCATTTAATTCACATTGCAACCAACATAATTTACACCATACTCACACTTCTATTGATACATATCATACAAGCTTGTTGAGGAAAACAATCTCAAAACTAATCTTCATTGTTCTTATGTTTTCTTCTTGATCTGCTGAAAAATTTCGGAGGAGATGGAGAAAACTCAAATGGAGGTGCTGGGAGTTCCATTTCCCCTTTCAAAACCTTAACTATGTCACCAATGTCCGGCCGCAACTCGGGCATTTTCTGTAGGCAAGCTAGTGCCAAATTTATACACAAGGTCACCTCATCCTTGTTATAATCGTCCTTCAGTTTTTCATCCACGAGTTCTAATATGTTTCCTGCATAAGCTAAGTGTCGACACCAACTTATTAAGTTAGCTTTATCAAGTTCCATTGGCGAAGAAAGTACATGAAGTGGCCTTCGACCTGAGACAATCACAAGGATCAAAACACCGAAACTGTAGATATCAGCCTTCTCCAATAAGTATCCACATGTACTAAATTCAGGTGCAACGTAACATAAAGTCCCACGCATGCTTGTGGTGCTGCTTAGTTCTCGACTAAAAACATCTCCACTCCACAAATCACTCCCTATAGAACGCGAATTCTTCTTCTTCCAACCTTTCCTAAAACTGAATTCCGTAGCTGGATCATCCACATTTTTGTTCTTGTGCTCAAAATTTCTCCTCCATCGTTTTCTCAAACTCAAATACCGTAATTTGAACCCCTTTTTACTCCTTATCTCAAGCTTGTTTGCCTTCTTAGTACTCTTCTTGCTTAGTTCATCAAGGTGCTCTTCTTTCCACCATTCTTGCATCTTCCGATGGTTCTTAGTAGGCACTTCCAACCTCTTTGATCCTTCCTTCATGATGCCTCCATTAGGACAATCAAATCCAGTTTCTCGAAATGGGGTTTCATTAACTTCCTCAAATTTGTCCGATGGGATTGAATTATCCAAGTTAATGTTCTCTTGGCCGCACTTTGTTTCTTCGTTCCAGCAAGGATTAGCAGAAGGGCAAATTTGGCTCCCAATCCATTCCATCACATAATCCCTACTGCACCATTCATCACTCTGATCCTGTCTCCACCACCAATCCTTTCCCCATTGTTGTCCATCCGCTGTATTACTATTACTAACGTCCCCAACAAATACAACATTCGACCTCAAGTCCTTACTATGATCCATGCTACTCAATTCATCCTCGTAATTCACGAACTTATTCCAATCCTCCCCACCGTTCTCATTAGTCGACGCCTCCTTCCCCTTTGCATCTTTATTGTTAAAATCATTCTTAGTCCTCGAATTACCATTACATTGTAAAGAATTCAAGGCTATTCCTCTAACACTGCGATAAATTTTACAACTATTTTTCGAAGAACATGAAGCTTGCAAAGCTAGAGCAAAGTCTACCTCATCATTTTCTTGGCTCTCGACCGGAGTCCCAGTTGCTGGAGTCTCAATCTCTCCACCTCCACCTCCACCTCCACCTCCACCTCCACGGATAGAGTTTCCTAGAAGCTCTTGACTCTTCCCCAAATCTTGGCTATACAAATCAACCCCAAAATCACCCTCAAGCTTCAATTTTGCCAACCCAAAATCCGAAAGCTTAGCTCTAAACTCTGAATCAAGCAACACATTGCTCGGCTTCACATCCCCATGTATCACAGGGGGATCCAACTCAATATGCAAAAAAGCCAATGCCTTTGCAATATCAAGAATAACTTTAAATCTCCTCTCCCAACTCAAGCACAAAATATGAGTATCATTACCATTACTTGATTCCGAAAATAAAGATTCTTGCAAGCTTTTATTAGGCATGTACTCATAAACCAAAAGCCTCCTACTTTTCTCTACACAATAACCCAATAAAGAAACAATAAAAGGGCAAGATCTTAGTCCACCAAGAATCTTCAACTCATTTTGAAACTGCTGTTCACACTGAAATGAATTTGAATCAAGAAGTTTGATGGCAACTAACTTTCCATTCTTGAGAATGCCTATGAAAACAGTGCCAGAACCCCCCTTGCCAATGGAATTGGAATCACTGAAATCATGAGTTGCATTCTTGAGCTCCTTGTAACTGAATCTTTGAAGCTTGTTTAAGGGTGTGTTGGAATCAAATGGGCTGGTGCGTGACCTATGAACCAAAGAGTACCACAGATAGTAAAGAAAATAAATAATTGCGAAGAGAGTAATAAAAGAAGCAGAAACTGTGATTGGAAGCAAAATTATGCTTATTTTGGGGCTTGGATTTGATAAAAATGGCTGTCTTGAAGGCATTATGCTTGTGGGTTGTGAATATTTTGCTTTCAATGAAGATAAATGGAGGGAGAGAGAGCAATAAAAGAGATGTTTTGGGGGCATAACCCAATCATTTGTTTTAACATTTTTTTTGTGGGCTCTGGCTGTGAAGTTCCTTTAATGTTGAAATATTCTTTGAAGCTATCAACAGTCTCTTCCTATTACTGGGTAAATTTTATTTGATTGATTGAATTTCAATTTCTATCTCTTTTATATTTAGTCATCAATTGTTTAGTTGGTAATCATAATAAGTAATAATTCATGATATTTCACGAAATCGTTACGTGGCACATTAAATATGAAAAAGCTAAATGAGAGTTTTGACAATGCATCATGAATAACAGGTTAAATTTAGTCACCAATTATCTGAAAAAATGACAGAGATGCTTGGTATTCATAATAAGTAATAATTGGTATTTTACATAATCGCTGTGCGGCACCCTATGATCGAAAAAGGTAAAATGAGAGTGATGACAATGCATTGTGAATAAAAGGTTAAAAAAACATATTTTTCATTTTAACACTTTCATGATATGACGTTGTGATAACGTTGAAGATCATCTCAAAATCACCTATAAGCAAGCAACTTTCATCAATTTTATCGCCGAATTAGATATATTAAAAGGCAGTGATCCAACTAAAATTCTTCTGAAATTTTACTATTATGGTGAGAGTGTAGATAAAACTTACATTAAAGTTATTCTAATATCCTGATTTATTTATTTTTTTGGGGTATATTTTTGCATCATGTAAAAGTCTTGCTCATTATTGAGTTGTCCCCAAAAGATGGCCCAGCACAGAAACGATAAAATTTGAAAGTTGTGATCCATTATTCCATTTACTACTTTAGGGGAATTTTTTAAAGGGTAAATTTCTATTGGAGTTGCCAATCTTTCTCATATGTGACAGTTATGTCTTCAATCTTTCAATTGTGTCACCATATCGGACCTTTAACATTGTGCATGCAATATCCCTACTTAGTGGATTTTTTTTTTTCAAACGTTAAGGGTCTAGTTGGTTTGTGTTTTAATTTTCAATTTTGAGTTTTGAATTCATTTCCAGTTTTCTATTTTAAGGGTTTGTTTTAATATTACTAAAAACGTGTTTGGTTTGTCATTTTGAAAAAAATTATTTCTCAAAAAGAAGACTATAAAACATGTTTGGTTTGCAATTTTAGAATTTTTTTTATGGCATTTTATTTCATAAATTTGATTATTTAGTATAAATAGGAAAAAATTTATGTTAATATATTGTAAAGTAATATATACATTTTAAAGTTGGTGAATCTTAAAATATTTTTTTCTCATTTGCAAAAATAAAATAAAAATAAATAATAAATTGAGTTCAAAATATAAAAATAAAAATTATCGATGTGGACTAAGAACATTAAAATATTATTTTAGATTTTTTTATGTAAATAATCATTAAGAGCTTGAACTATTTTTATTTTTTAATTTTTCAAAATTCATTTTTTCAAATTTTTTATTATTTATTATTTTTTAGAATTTATCAACCTTGTTTTTTGAATTTTTTTTATTTGTTAGAGTTTTATATTTCTAATTTTAAATTTTATTTAAACTATCGTTTTCCATCTTTTGAGTGTTTTCAAAATTTCCACTGAAGACACTTAAAACTTCAAAAATGCTTTTTGAATTTTATATTATAAGTTTATTCTTATTTTTGAATATGCACAAGTAAACACATTTTCAACGTTTTGTAAAACTGAAATCTAAAAACAGTTTGAAAACATATAATCAAACGCATTCTAAATATTCAACCATACACGCAAAAGATTAACAAGACCTAAAATCTAAAATGCACAATAAATTATTTGCAACAATATGTCAATAAATGGTGTTGTCTCTTGGAATAGTAGGAGATCCTACAAAATGTAGAATAACAATTAATATAAGTACTCACCGAAGATATATTGTAGTACTCATACAACTAAGAGATCATACAAAATGTAGAATAACAATTAATATAAGTACTTAACGAAGATACATTGCAGTACTCATACAACTACGTGGTCAAAATCCTTAATATTGAGAGATTGTTCACGTGTGAATATTCAAAATTTTGTGGACTCATCCATTGTCACGTAATTATCGCATTTTTTTACATGTCCTTTATTGATGTGTATAAAGCTGTAAGCTTGTCGTTGCTATTATTCAAAGAAGGAATATAACACATAGTTGATGTAGCATAGAGTTTTTGTGCTAATGATTTTGGAAACATAGAACATGTTTTGAGCATGCTTGTAGGACCATATCACCACCAAAGTTCGATATTTTTATCATAGCACTTGGGAAGGTTTTAATTCTTTGCCCATAAAGTTTTTCTTTTAACGCCTTTTCTTCAAAAATGTATTTTTTTCACTTTTGGTCCCTATCATATTAGGTTCTGTAGATTCAGGACATGTCCTTTCAATTTTGACATCCTTTACAAGAGTGGTCATTTTCGTCCATAACCGTCCAAAATGGACGTTGAATGGTCACGAGCACTCTACATGTTATTTTCAGAAGGTCAACCAATCACTTAAAAATAAAAATAAAATATAAAATATGATCAATTATATTGGGCATATTTGGGGGTGAAAGTAGTCATGTCAACGAGTCGAGTCGGGTTGAGTCACGAGTCAAAATTTGAAGTTCGAGCTCAGCTCGAGCAAAAAAGGAGCCCAACTTTTTGGGGCCCGAGCCAAGCCGAGCCGAGCAAATGTTCCGCCAAAAAAATGAGGCTCGGCCCAAGCCGGCTTATTTTTATTTTATTTTTATTTTTGGCTACCTGCTCTATCAGAACACTAGCAATTGAGTTTCTTTTCCATCCCAAATGATACACCTCATTTTTTATTGCACAAATTTTTTCACCAAGGGCATGTTTGATAAGCATTATTTTCCATGGAAGTTGGAAAAAGAATTCAGTTTTCTTGGTTTTGGCTTGTTTGATTGCCATGATTTTCTAGGTACAACTCTCCCTTACTTTTCTAGGTGCTGTTGCCTTTTTTTTTTTTGTGGCAATGAAAACAAATTTCATAACCAGTTGTA
>CAIGRL010155889.1:0-11256 GCA_903798325.1 Fraxinus xanthoxyloides
TTTTTTTTTTTTTTTTGAATTTAGTATCCCTCACATTATTATGTTAAGAGGTTACATTAAAAAGCTCATTTATTAGTTTTTCTGAAATGATGACATTATCCTATATTGTTTCTGCGTGTTTACTAACAATTAGTTTTAACGATTAGTTTATTTATGTGACAAGAATTCTGGAGTAGTTTTAATGATTAGTTTATTTATTTCTCGAATTAAGTTGAAATTTTTTAGGATTAAATGGTTATTGTTAACAATACTATTTTGTGAATATTTGCAGTGCAAATGACATTTGTAAGGAGTCAAAGAGACAAACAATCAACGCCGAAGATGTATTTAAGGCACTGGAAGAGATAGAGTTTTCAGAGTACATTGGGCCCCTAAGAGCTTCTCTTGAAGGTCACATTACCATACTAACATCTGCAGAAGCTTTCCGTTTACCTCAGTTGATCTTCCTGTTGACATAGTGATTATGATTAGGTGTTGTGCAGAGTTATACCATATGGGGATTATTTTATCTGATTTCAACTTCTAAGAACTAATCAAACGCAGGTTTAGGGGGAGAGTCAAGCCTGTCCTTAGGGTCTTATTGCCTTATTACTAGTCGAAGTTTAGGCTATCTAGTTAAGGAAAAAGCTAGAACACGTGCATGGTAAGACTACTACATTTAAAATAAGCCTTAGTTGACGTCTAGAAGATCACAATTTTCTTTTTTTCAACTTGAGATTCCTTTTTCCATTTTCTCCAATATAGGTGAGTGGAAAGCTAGTAGACATTTGTTTAAACAGGTACATAACATGTCACTATTCTAACAATCTGGTCTATGAGAAGTCGAGTTCATCTTTCTCCAATCTTATAGCGGGTCGATGGTGTAGCCTCTCTAAACGAGAGAAGAGAATCAGCTTTAACTGCAATATCATGTAGCCTTTGAAGAGTGTTATTTACCATGCATTTCAAAGATTCAATATTTCCAAGAAGAGATTTTCTGCCTCTTCCCCCCCTTTGAAGTGTTGCAACTTTCTCTGTCCTTATATACCTTTTTTCGTTTTAAGTACTATTCTTGGACTAATAAATATCAGAGAAGGTGACAACACCGCAACCAGTGATTTCTACTGATATGAATTTAAATTAAGTTGTTAGATCTATGCTATCCAAAGAATTTTTTGAACTACCTCATCTAAAAACATGATCAAACACGAAGAGTTTGATCCTCGCTGTGACCTTTTTCTAAAAATTGTTCACTTGTCTAGGTTTGACCACAAATATTAATTTGGATTGGCATGAGGAGCATGTTGAAGACTAAGATAAACCTTTGTTTGAAAATTATTATCTAAAAATCACTTTTCCCCTACACATTCTGAAAAAGGTCATTTTCCAAATATCCCCATAACTGTGCCCTACTTTTTTACCAAATGTTTGCTGGGACAAAAAATAAATCATTTTTCAAAAAATCACTTTAACACAAGCAATAAATATATAAACATGTCATCTCTAATTGCTAAGAATTTTAGACAGGGTGGTTTAACAAGAACAACTCCAATTTTTTTGGATATTGTTGTGTGCATTTAGCTTTTGCAGGTTCTAAAATTCTTGTTGCGGATAAGGATGGCAGGTGGCCTTAGGCTGTTACAGTGTTATGTCTATTGCATATGGATGCTCTCTCTCTCTCTCTCTCTCTCTCTCATGTGTGTGTGTGTGTGTATTCGTTTTGAGAGTGGTCTAACGTAATTTATTTGTAAGAACTATTGATGCCTGAATGCTTGTTTCTTTATCTTAAATATCACTATTTTTACCAGATTTTAGGCAAAAGAATGGTGGAAAGAGATCTCTATCCTCAAAGGCGAAGGAGATCAATAAAAAAGGTAAAAAGAACGATCTACCTTCAGGAAGTGGAAGTCAAAATAAAGATGATGAAAATGAAAGCAGTAAAGAGGACAATGCGGACTAAGCAGAATATTCCTACCACTATCACTGGAGTTAGGGCATTATACTTAGCTTTCATCTCTGTTCTATGTTCTAGTCTAAAGAGTATATCGCACTTGAATTTTGTAAAAGAAATTTTCGCGATTCTGTCAGGAGAATGTTCATAGTATATTTTATTGAACCTGCAGACATGTTGTTCTTCAGTATCTCAATGGTAGAGTGATCAGCTGCGAATCCATTGGTGAAGATTTTAGTATTTGTTTCCACCATCATATTACTCTCTCCTCTTGTAATGAACTCAAGGCCTCAATGAATTCTTCTTTTTCAAATTGAGGGAAGTTATTCTTTTCAAAGACAAGTCAATTGTAAGCCGAAAGCCACAAGAAGAAATTGTTGATTCTTTGCTCATCACATGTTCGTTTAAGCAAACTTGGGTTAGGAAATTAAACATATTTTGTTCTAGTTCCTTCAGGGCTTTGGTTATATCTTCAACTTGTAATTGGCCATCTTTAACTTCACTTGATATGCTTCTTGGATTATTTCATATTATCCACTGTGTTTATGGCTACCATAAGATGGTGTCCTATTTTGTTTCCCGTCTACTGTGCTGAAGCTATTAGTTCTTGCATTGACTATGGAAGTTTGATTTGCAACCTCAATGATGACGGCATGTTAGATTGTTGTCTTTCATGCTTGATGTTCTTATTAGAAATTAAATTGTGACATTTACCATTGTTTGGTTTAGATAATAATCAAAGTTTTAATAAATTTTGATGAAAGTTAATGAAATGTGTGGTTGAATAGATGTGCAGTCTGATGTTAAAATTAATTATTAAATTTAATTTAAATTTTAATAAACTTTTATAGTTAATCAATTTTAATCTGAAAAGTCCTTTTTTTTCCTTCTTTTGAAAGAAATCTAAACATACATTTTGATAGAAAACACCATCGCTTATTACGAGTACCAAAGCTATTCGTGAAATAAGCCAAGTTAGCGATGCTTTTAGGTCTTGTTTCTACCATAGCGTCTCTCTCTTTTCTGAAATGAACTCAAGGCCTCTATGAAATCTTCTTCATTAAAGTCAGGAAATTTTTTCTTCGAAAAGAAAATTTCTGTATAGGCCAACTGCCACAAGTAGAAATTGCTGATTCTGTGCTCACCGCTAGTTCGTATAAGCAAATCCGGGTTAGGAAATTCGACACAGTTTGTTTTCAATTCCTTCTCAAATAGGATTTCATTTATATCTTAACTTGGAATGTGCCATCTTTAACTTTGTCTGCTATGCTTTTAGTGGCTTGCATTATGTCGTAGCGTCCACTGTAGTTTAAAGCTACCAGAAGATGGAGTCCAGTGTTGCCTCTTGTTTTCTCCTCTGCCGTGGCTACTACTTCCTGTAATGGCTCTGGAAGTTTTGATTTGTCTCCAATTGCTGATATCTTCACATTGTATCTGCCAAAGAAAATAATAGGTATTCATATTTTTGTGATCCTTTTAACAAAATTTACATTTCAGTCGTGGAGTAGTGTAAACATTTAAGGAGTACCTCATAACTTCGTCCATATAAGTTTGTACTACCTCTTCAAATAGGCCCATGAGAAAGTCAACCTCCTCCTACACCATAGTAATTAGTAATGTGGAGCATATTAATTTGAAGGATTTTGTTACTTATACATCAAAATTGTACGTAAGGGGTTACATAATACGATGTGGAGGAAAATGATTGGATGAAAAAGTTGACTGTATTTTTAAACTGACAAATAGCAAAGTGTCATGTGATATTGTGTAACCCATTACGTAACCCATAATGTATACGTAGCAAGATCGTAATTTGAATAATCAAGAAAATGTAGAAACAAAAGAAGTCCAGAAATCATATGTTCTTTTTCATGCATGCAAATACTGTTACACTGAAGTGCTCGTGAGTTTTAGTCGGGATCGAGTACAATTACCTTGGGCGAGTCCAATTTTCCGTTGAAAATGCAAATATCGAAAGAACGTTGACTCCCCATTTATTACAGAGAAATGCTATATTCTTTATTACACGTCCACCGGACAGATGACCAAGTTCCACTGATAAGCCTTTCTCCTTGGCCCACCTCCGGTTACCGTCCAAAATAATAGCAACGTGTTTAGGCATAAGTTCTGGTCTGAGACCTTCAGGTAATGCCTCATGGATTTGCATTGACTTTATGGGCGAGAGCTTGTCGGAGTATAAAAACTGTCGGGTCGTAACCCGGTGCTTCCACACAGTAGGAAATCTTAAAGCATCTTGCTTAGAGCGCATATTCTTGATGGGGAGTGTAGTGGTGGTTGGGTAAGGAAAGCTACTGCTAGAGAAGGCAAATGCAGATGAGTTGACTAAACAAGCCATGATTGGGAACTTGAGAAACGCAGCAAGCCCTGAGCCCTTCGTATTTTCTTCTCTTGATTTTGCCTTTGCCAGCCCTCTCAATTATATATAAGCATGTTATGACATGTACATTTTAAGAGACTCATTATTTATGAGGTGATAGAGAGTATCTTTAATTATAAAAAATAAATTTTTTATGCACTCAGACAATGCTTATGGGGTCTTCATCGATTTTCCGTCAATTCTCAATCAGTTCAAATATAATTTGAATAATTTAAGAAGTTGAAATATGTAACAAATTAAATGCAGTTAGTATAAAATAGATGACTCTTGTAATTTATTTTTAAACACTGATTCTCTAAAATAGAAAAAAGCCATCCATGGATTGGTAAAATAATAAAAAATAAAAAATTGTAACATGAGCAAAATACACCATGTTTATAAATTCTTTTGTAATCGGTCAAGCTTGCAAATGGGAAGACGAGTTGGAAAGAGCACGATCTAACTTTAGAAAAGTTATTTAGATCGATAGAGTAACTCTACAATATTTACATTATCCTTGCGTCGTAGTTTTATTTTTACTTAAAAAGGAAAATAAAAGACATCTAAACAACACTATTTGATTATAGATACAACATATTAGAGATCAATTTTGAATTTTAATCAATGCCATGTGGACAACTCAAGTCTTTGAACTCAGATAGCAATTCATAAATGCATTGATTATGCTCTCATAAATAAATTTTGAACATGGGCGAAACTTGTTTTGTACTTAAAAGTTCCTAGTTTAATTATTTAAGTTTGTTGTAAATAATCAAGTTTTGGACTTTTAATCCTTCAAAATTATCATCATAACTCTTCCTTAATTACCGTTAATTATGTTCGAAGAATTGGATCACGTGGCAATTACAAGTTTTACTTAAGAATCAATTAATCACGTTCAAGTTGTAAGAAAATAACTCACTCGCGGTTGCTTAGGAATATTCGCGATCTTATATAGTTGTTAATGTTAGGGATTTGATTTTCTAACTGTTGAACTATGTACCAACATGCTGCGACATTGTACAAGTGTGATAATGTAACGTAAAACTCGGATCGCGTGCTTAAGTATAATATGACATAAGGTATATTATAGAAAGTCCTCTCTCGTCATAGAAAGATAGACTTATTTTTCTTCTTTCTTTTGTCTCAAATTATAAGTCACTATTCTTGTTGAGAATATAAACTGATTTATTAATTTTCTGATATGTCATTATTTAATGTATTATATTATCAATAAATATGAAATATTCCAATTTAAATTATTATTTAATGTAGGGGTATATTAATTATATTTTCAAAATCTGTGTGAAAATGAAAATAAGTCTATATTTATGGGACGGATGAAGTGTATTTAAGAAAAAAGGGAGAAATGGTCTAAAGATGCATCATTTCACCTATCAAAAGAAGATAATAATTAATATACAATAGAACTTGCACTGTAAGAATCATCACAAAAATCGTCATGTCACACGTCTCGAATGAATTCCATCTCTCCTTTGTCTAATCGAGAACGGAGAGATAATATGAAACTAGTTGGTGCATCATCTATTATATTGAAAAGAAGTCCATTCATGGCTTGGTCGATTCCAAATTTACTAGACACACAGCTTCAATGTTGTTTAAAGCATTGAATTCAATCTAATAACATAATTAGCACAAAATTGAGATATAACTCATCAAAATCACTAACAAATACTCTGATTTAATATGACAGATTTTACGCAACCGCATGATGTATCAACTTCATGATATTAATGATCCAGTTAAGGTAAATGTGTATCCATATGTTGAGCTAGCTTTCTTTCTTCATGTGGTCTAGTAACGAAAATAATTCACAGATTTCTATTCACTTTACAGATAATTGTGAAGATGAAAGTTGTTTCCGGGTTCAAAGATGTAGTTGTAGCTTCTGAAGCCAAGAGAGCTCAAGCACAATTGTTTTGAATAAGTAGGATATGTTTATATATAAACTCTAATTTTTGTGTAGGTTACATATTTTTTCCTTAGCTGGAAGAAAGGTATTCCATTTGCGGAAGATAGTGTTTTCAATAGTTGGACCGATTTTTGTAATCGAGTTTTATTTATGTAGTTTTGGATTTTATAATTAAGAAATTAAATGGATATATTTGCAATTTTATTTACATTTTTAGTTAGTTCTATGTGTAGGTTACATTTTTTTTTCCTTAGAGGGAAGAAATGTATTCCATTTGCTGAAGATAGTGTCTTCAATAGTTGGACCAATCCCATTTGACAACATTTATATATCGTTGCTCAAGTGATGACACAATAAACTCTCCGTGTTACAAAATAAATTTAATTACAAACATCACTTACATGATAACTTGTCCTATAAACATTGAATATCTTAAAATATATTATGCAACATATCGAATGCATTGTAAATCATATTTGACGACAAATATGGCTTGCTATTAAAGATATATTAGTACGAGTATTTGTTGTTGCAAAATAATTAGGTAACAAAAATTGTACTTCTAAAATAATATTTGCAACAAATATTTTTCGCAAAAGATTTATTGGAATAATCATTGCGACAAATTGATTTGTCACCCTTTTAATTTATCGCGACAAATATGAGTGCGATGATATTATGGCGACAAATATATTATTGCTATTTCATACTTTGTGTGTCAAACAAATAATGTTGCGAATTTATTGGTGCAATGAATAAACGAAAGCTGTCGCAAATTACATTCCATGACTCACATAGCGTGACAATGTCCGCAACAAGCACCTTGTTATCGCTAAATTATTTTTGCAACAAAATCTCAATTCTTGCGACAACGATCTTTTGTCGAAATCGGTTATTTTTTGTAGTGACATAAACCTCTTAAAAATACTATTGCTAGATTATAATTTATAAGAAATAGCATTTCAAAAGTACAATAAGTAAAGTTATTGACAATTTTAGTATTTGTTTCCACCATATCGTCTCTCTCTTTTCTGAAATGAGATCAAGGCCTCTATGAAATCTTCTTCTTCAAAGTCTGGAAATTTTTTAACAGAAAAGAAGACTTCTGTGTAAGCCAACTGCCACAGGTAGAAATTGCTTATTCTTTGCTCACACTTGTTCGTATAAGCAAATCCGGGTTAGGAAATTGAGCACAGTTTGTTTTCAATTCCTTCTCAAATAAGGTTTCGTTGATATCTTCAACGCGAAGAAAGCCATCTTTAACTTTACTGGCTATGCTTCTACTGGCTTGCATTATGTCGTATCGTCCACTGTAGTTTATGGCTATCATAAGATGGAGTCCCATGTTACCTCTAGTTGAATCCTCTACGGTGGCCATCAATTCTTGCAGTGACTTGGGGAGCTTTGACTTATCTCCGATGAATGATATTTGCACGTTGTATCTGTAAAAGTAAAAAATAATGCAAGTTTTTTATTTTAAGCACAATCCCTCTTCAAACTTTATAGGCAGGCAGAGTAAGGACATGAAGAAAATAGAAGATATTTATGTTATCAAAAAAATATAGCAATGGAAAAATAAAGGAAGAAGATGATGAGTATAAATCTGACAAGGCTTGAACACAAAGAATATATAGTTGTCCTCAAATGATATTTTCGTCCTCAACAATACTTTTAAGGATTTAATTGGCAAATAGTTTATTAGGATTGTGTTTGAGCCACGTTATTTTTCAAGAATGTATTTTGGAATAGTAGATTGATGGAGAATGTGCGGTTAAAAAAAAGGAAAAGTTATTGATGTGATGAAAAATATTATTTTATTAAAGAATGTGTGGTTGAAAATGAGTAGAAGAATGAAAATGAAATTTTAATGACTCAAACAGGGGCTAAACAAACATTTAATGAAGATCACCAAAAACAAAGTTAATCTTCAAATGAACAAATAAAAAAGAGGAATTTGATTATGTAGAGGGACAAATTTTTTTGAAAAGTTGAATGAATAATACAATAATATTTTAAAATTCATTCATATATTTTGGGATGAGCACAATAAGTATTTATAAATTTCAATCACCACATATGAAGTGGTTTCGATTTCAAAGTAAGAGGTGCAATGTTTCNAATTTTAATGACTCAAACAGGGGCTAAACAAACATTTAATGAAGATCACCAAAAACAAAGTTAATCTTCAAATGAACAAATAAAAAAGAGGAATTTGATTATGTAGAGGGACAAATTTTTTTGAAAAGTTGAATGAATAATACAATAATATTTTAAAATTCATTCATATATTTTGGGATGAGCACAATAAGTATTTATAAATTTCAATCACCACATATGAAGTGGTTTCGATTTCAAAGTAAGAGGTGCAATGTTTCATCAATAAACAATCAAAAAATTAGAGAAAAATCCAACCAACGGTCACATTTTTCAACCATGCAACCGCATAGGCTATAATCAACAGTCACATAGTTATTGCATTTGCTGTCCAAAGTTTTCATGTACATTGCAGCTATGCGACCGCAAGCTTAAATGGTTTATGCTGTCGCATAGACCATTTAAGGGCACGTTTTTTTCTTCTTTTTCTAAATTAATCATTCGTCCACTTATATGATTTTGAACAAATTTACAACAATTTATTCTTTGGTATTGTTCCCTATTGTGCATTTCACCTGTTAAATAAATCACTTATGTTTATTGTTGATTTTATCATGTTAGGTTTTAGATGTTTTATAATTGATAATTATGTAAACAAAAGGATTGAATTGTACTTTGGTTATAAAATCAAGGAGTAATGTGCAAATAGTTGAAAATAGGGTTATTAGGTCTAGAGTTCGAGAATGACAAAAAGAAGGAAAACGAGTGCGGATTTTTGCTAGACTATTGTCAAGGTTTGACTCGAGCTACAAAAGCAGAAACATCGTTGTTGGACCGTCACACGCCTTCGCTCAAGCGACAACTCGTTGTTCGACCATCCCAAGCCTTCGCTCAAACGACAGGGTTATACGGAAAAAATTTATTTCGCGATTTCAAGGCTTTTCCCCTGACTCGTCTATTTTATACCCTACCTATAAATACCAAATAGCCACAAAACGTATTCTTTTAAGATTGAACGTTGATCAAACATTGTGCTTTTATATTCCCTCCATCTTTGACTCTTTTAACTTTCATAATTCTTTGATATTAAGTTCTTGGTAGTAAGAAAAACATTATATTCCAATCCAAATACCATACCGATACTTCCTCTACATCTGTCAGATTAGCTAAAGATCAAAGAAAGGTGACTGGAGTTTCAGTCGGTGAAGAACGGGTTGTCCTTCGTGGTCCACAGAAGATAAATGATTCCACAAAACTAGAAGTTGTTACAGGAGAGTAGAATTCAGGAGAGCTTTGGAAATTGCAGCTGGAATTGGTGCAGGGGAGCACAAAATTCAGGAGAGCTGTCGGAATTGCAGTCAAAAGATCAGATAGTACGTGTCGTCGTCTAGTCTGGTAGACTGTAAGTTACAAATTGTTTATAGTGGATTGACAGGCAAAGTGCTCGGAATTTCCTCCATTTGAGTTTCTCCATGATCATACAGTTGTTCTTTACTACTTTATTTATTAATTGTATGATCTGCGATATTTAAACATAGATAAAAATGACTTGCATGATTAACCATTTAGAGATAATTAATTGGTGACTTGTTGCCTATTAATTAATATTTTTAATTCTACATAAAATACATATTCACCCCTTCTAGATATTGTCAGGGTCGAACTACGCGTTTTTCATATCATCAAGTCTTTTTTGGGTTTCCTAGGACGTAAGAATGCACTAAAAATATATTAACCGTCATCTTTCTTTAAATGAAATTTGCTTCCACGGGTGGTTCCGCCAATTTTCTAATTTCGACAAAGGGTTACAAAAATCGATTATTAAGATACAATGAAACTCGCAAAGATTTTCGATAAATTGGTAGTTTTTAGAACCATTAATAATACATACGTACCTGCACGCACGTGGATTTTATGTGGCCCTTCTAACAAAATTTACAGTCAGTCTTAAGTCAGAAAAAAAAAAAAAAAAAAAAAAATAAGGATTTAGAGATTACCCCATGAATTCCTCCAGATCTGTTTGTATTGCATCTTCAAACAGGCTCATCAGAGCGTCAACCTGCTCCTACTCCATAGCAATAATGCAGCATAATTAAATACTGAAGAAACAATCCAGAAATTATAGATAATATATCTTGCATGCAAATATTGCACGGTTACACTTTTTAAGTGATGATGACTGCAATACATTTTATGACTGTTGCTTGGGATTCACTTACTTTAGGTCGAGCCCAGGTCTCAGTTGAAAACGCAAAGAAGGAAACTACTTTGATTCCCCACTTGCAACAGAGAAACACTATCTCCTTCAATACACGTGCACCAGTCCGGTGACCGAGCTGACTTTTGAAACCTTTCTCATTTGCCCATCTGCGGTTACCATCCGAAATAATAGCAATGTGATTAGGCATAAGCTCTGGCTTGAGACCCTTCGGCAATGCCTCCTGATTTTGCATTGCCTTTACGAGAGAAAGCGCGTTCGACAAGCAAGTCTTCCTCCTCGCACCTCGGGCCATACTCTCACTACAACGTGAAGAGCAAGGAAAAGGAAATCTCAAGGCATGTTGCTTAGCAGGCGTAGCTTGGAGTGAGAGTGTAGTAGGATTGATTCCTCCGAAGACAATTGCTAGCTTGACACAAGTATCGACTAAACATGCCATGTTAATTTGAAACTCCAAAACTAGGAGAAAACAGCAAATCACCTCTCTTGATTTCCCTTTGCCAGCCGTCTCAATTATATAACCAGTTCTCGATAGGTTTGCCTAACCTTCACAATCTTTTAAGCACGTTTTGACAGAAGAATTTTGAGCAGGCAATTTTCAAACTAAACCTAACTCTTCACCTACAACAATAAATTACTATTGTTGGTCCTTACGTAGGAACAAAAATCAATTATACTTCCTAGTTGTAAGGGCATATTTTAAT
>CAIGRL010155901.1:0-18791 GCA_903798325.1 Fraxinus xanthoxyloides
AATAAATTAATTTATTAAATATAGCAATGACACAATTATATGTAATTTGTTCACAATTATCTAATTAATTAATCAAAAATTAATTTTCGGTCATAATTTATCAAATTATTGGTCACAAATTTTTTCTCGATCACAAATCAAAAAGTTTATAGAAATTATTTCTCGAACATGAATCAAAATTTCATAGGTCACATTATTCATCAGCCAGTAATCGAAAATTTTATTGGTCACAACTCATTTATTCGTTAAAAATCAATCGCAACTTATAAAATTATTGGTCACAAATCAAGAATTTTATAGGTCATAGGTTATTTCTCGGTCACGAATTGAAAATTTTATAATTCATAAATTATTCATCGATCACAAAATAAAAAATTTTATTGGTCACAACTCAAATACAATTTAATAAATTGTGAGTCACGATTTTTATGTCACATATTATTTATTTATAAAAAAATAACCAATTATTGGTCACAATCAACCAAAAATTTGGTCACAAACACCCACCCCATCTCATCCCACCCACGACCACGACCACCACTACCAAAGTCGTCATACCCACCACGACCACCGGTCATAGCACCGTCGTCAAACACCACCATTGTACAACATTTGCAACCACTACCTCAACACTGCCTCTAGCAGCACCATCGCTACCGTCACCATCACCGTCACCGTCACCATCACCGTCACCGTCACCGTCAAATCACAACTACTACCTTAAACAAATCAACATCATCGCCAACGTCGCCCCCAAAACTACTACCACCACCATTGCAAACAACTCACACATGGCAGAACAACACCACCACCAATACGTCACGCCAAATCTACCACAACCACCACTTCACCTTCACAGCATATCCACCAAATAGAGATACACCATCAGTAGTCGATCCACCACCAACACCACTTCACCTCCACAGTACATCCACCAAACTCGATGCACCATCAAATCCAACAAAAAAAATCCCAAACCCGGTGCCACCGCTTGCTAAAATCGAGGATTTCTTCCAACACCCACACCCGTAGAAATAACCCAAGCACTGTGCGAAAAATCCCCAAACCATCGCACCACAGTCACTACCATACCAACTAGAAACAGATGCAAAAGAGGAAAAAAAGGCAATGCCGCTGTTGGGGTTTACATTGCCGGCTGCGAGGATGCAGCACAGTAGCGACGATGCCGCTGTAACAATGGTAAGGGTGATGCTATTCACTTAGTTTTTCGACGGACTACACCATCGCTCACTGCTCATAGGGAGAGAACACAAAAAGAGAGAGGGAAGAAAGTGAGTTAGGGTTTTACCCTTAATATATTTATTAAAATATAAAATTATTACATGATTTTTGAATAATTAAACTTTCAACCTGATTTTTGAAAATCAATATTTAAACTCCTAGTTTTTGTAATCTCCTCTAATTTAAAACCATTAAAAAGGGGAAATGAGTTCAAATGACCACACTTATAAACATTTTGTCCAACGGGCCTTTGAACGAAATTATTAAAATAGAAGGAATTTTAATTATTTTAAAATGTCAAAGCCTTTGACCGAGATTATTAAAATGGAAGGAAATTTAATTATTTAAAACTGTCAAAGACCTCTTTAACCTTATCTTGTAAAATGAAATTGAAGAAAGAATTGGGGATTTTCTTTCATTCATTTACGCCATAAAGAATCCCTTCTCCTTCAAATTTAAAAAACCTCTTCTTCTTCAAAATCTCCCCCAAATTTCCAACTCTTCTCCTTCAACTTTAAACTCATCTCTTCCCCTTTTTCTACTGTGGTCGATGACTGTGAAAACGTTTAATGGGAACTATTTTTTTCGGTGGAGGGTTGAGTTCAAATCTGTCTTTCTTCATTTTCAAATCAACTACAAACTCCCATTTAGAAAAATCAATGTAAGGTTTCCGTGTTTTCAAATGTAGTTTGCAGGAAATGGATTTGTTTGTCGAATAATAATTTTTATTAGTTGACTTTGAAAATCTATTTCTTCTCATGAACCTTGTGCATTGGATTTTTAAGGTTAACTTCAAAAATCTGTCTTATTCTTGTGCACAATGTGTATTGGATTTTTATATAATTTTTTTTGGTTTCTAGTGAGAATTATACTTGATTTTTGTTATTTGAATTTGATGAATTGAATTTTGTTTGAATGTCCTAGGTTCATATGTATTCTCTTTCTTCTACATAGATTGATTTAAGTTTATTAATACCTTTTTTGGATATAGTTCATAGTGAAAATTTTCAAAGAGTGATATGTATTTAAAATGAGGCTCAAAATTAATATCATACTTGTTTTACAATGTAAAGCTTATTTGATAGGATGACACGGGAAGTAAAAGAGAATGTTGAAGATGAGATAATAGACATAGTGCCCAAATATATGTGAGTTGAGAGTGACTTGAGACTCATTGTCTTTAAATCTTTTCCGGAATATATATGTGCATCGAGATTCACTCGAGGCTCATTGTGTTTAACTCTTTCCATATTTGATGTTTTCTATCTTCTAAGTTTTGAGAATTGAAATTAGAAGTTTATACTTGAAATTGGACTTAACTCTTCTCATTAAACTATAAAATAATGCGTTAAATGAAACCTAATAGTTCATGATCATTTCACACTTGATTATAAAACTGGTAATTGTATTAGTAGAATGTTAGTAGGGCATTTTGTTGTGAAATACTAGTGTTTGCAATTTGTACATAATTTATTTTTTCTTATCGGAAATCTGTAAACTTAACTTGATTTATATAGCTTATGCATCTTGTTCGTATGTGCTTTATCGTCATCAATTGTTCTAATATTTGTACATGTTTTATAATTTGATGTACTATGGAGAAAATTCAAGTTGACGCTACAATTACAACGATGTAGACCACAAGTATTACAAGATGTTTATGAGAAGTTAGATACAAATTACAAAAAAAGCTCCGCGAGAGCTGCTTCTGATCTCTTCTTAGATTGAGGGATATTGTGTTGGCTTCAGAGGTTGTACATCAATTATTATTGTGAAAGATAAAGATCAGAAAAAAGAAGAAGTATGATTTAATATAGGAGACAAACAAGCAATACTTGGATTGGAAGAATTTGTTTTAGCAGCACGTAGATAAGACTTTGGGGGCGGAATGTTGGATTGTAAAAGAATATTTTAAGAAAAGTGTTAAGAATATTACAAAGGGAGATGTTTACAATGCATTTGTATGTTGCAAGAAAAGAAAGAGTGCAAGTTGTGATTGATCGTAATCTTGGCATACGCCCTATGGGCCATGGAGGAAAACACCTACATCGATTTATGGTATCTGGACTTAGTGAATGATCTAAACATGTTCGAGAAGTGTCCATGGGGAAAGTTTTCATTTGAATACACGATGAATGTATTCAAACATGAAATGTGAGGTAAATAAAAAAATTCGGATGTCAGAGGAAAGTCTCGTTGTCGATATTCATTGCACGGATTTTCTCTCGCTATAATGGTATAAACAAACAATACATTTGAGTTGTATTATTTTTTACATATAAATTTGTGTCGTAAGATAATAATGTTTTTTTACAATAGATTTGGGCATTCGAAGAGATTTCAACTTTGGGAACGAAGTTTGCTACGAAATATCCGAATGCAATTCCAAGAATGGTTGCTTGGGAAATGCTGAAAAGGTTAAAGTTTACCGCCATTGATAACGTGTTGAAATCGAAAGAGTTAAATTGTTTTTTTTTAAGTTCTATAGAACAAATTGTGGAATTAGCTTAGCGAATGACTAATGATTTGCACGATTTAATATTTGCAGTTGGAGGTTAATTCTACATTGATTCTCACTGAACTCAAACTCGAACTCAAGTAGGTCTATTGGAAAGAGTTGACACCGATCTGGGAGAAGATGAAAGTGTTTCACACCATTCTAAAAGAGATGAGGCCGAGCCACATCATGCATTTCATCAACACAGAGCATCTCAACCACCACCGGTATATCAACTCGACTTGATCGAGTGGAGAAACAGGTTGACAAGTTGGTTGAATTGGCTGGGCGGGTCGATTCTATTCAATGACTAGTACATTTGATGGTGTTACTAGTAGCACAGCTTATGTACCAAAATATGAACCGAAGGGTGTGTTGGAAAAGAAGGCTGAATTTAATGATGTGATTGATGTGCCTATAGATGAAAGAAAGGTGGAAGAGTTTGAGAAGGACCTAAGTTACAAGATGAGGTTAAAGGAAAGAATGAGGAGGGAAGTGAGCTGAGGTTGGATTCGAGGAAAATATGGAGGAGCAAGAAAAGGAAAAAAAAATGGTTAAAAAGGTGTTGGAAAAGAAACAATGGTAGAGAATAAGCATCCCGACGTGGAGAAAGGCATCACTGATTTTGTGACGCCTGAGAAGTTTGAGGTGGATGTGAATTAATCCACTCAAGGTATGTGAAAAATAACTTGATGTTCAGCTTCATGTTATTGCCTCCAAATTAAACAAATTTTAGATTTCTAATTGTTAGTACTTGCAACATATAGGTGGCAGTGTACAGATCGAGGAAGTAGGATGTGATTCGCCAAAAGGATGAGGATATCGTCCAAAGATAGATAAATTGTTTTTTTTAAGTGTAATGGAACAAATTGTGGAATTAGCTTAGCGAATGACTAATGATTTGCACGATTTAATACTTGAAGCTGGAGGTTAATTCTACATTGATTCCCACTGAGCTCAAACTCAAACTCAAACTTAAGGAGGTCTATTGGAAAAAGTTGACACCGATCGTGGGAGAAGATGAGAGTGTTTCACACCATTTCGAAGGAGATAGACCAAGCTTGATGCCGAGCCACATCATGCATTCCACCAACACTCTCCTAGAGCATCTCAACCACTAGTGGTATCTCATGAGATCAACATAGCTGATTTATTGAGAACGAAAATGGAAAAAGTTAAGGAAACGCTACAAGTAGTCATATCAACTCGACTTGATTAGGTGGAGAAAAAGGTTGACAGGTTGGTTGAATTGGCTGGGCGAGTCAATTCTATTCAGTGACTAGTACATTTGATGGCGTCACTAGTAACACAGCTTATGTACCAGAATATGAACCGAATGGTGGGTTGGAAAAGAAGAACGAATTTAATGATGTGACGGATGTGTCGACAGATGAAAGAAAGGTGAAAGAGTTTGAGAAGGACCTAAGTTACAAGATGAGGTCAGAAGAAAGAATGTAGGAGGGAAGTGAGCTGAGGTTGGATTTGAGAATAATATGAAGGATCAAGAAAAGGAAAAAAAATGGTCGAAGAAGGTGTTGGAAAAGAAACAATGGCAAATAATGAGCATCCCGATATGGAGAAAGGTATCACTGATTTTGTGACGCCTGAGAAACATGAGATGGATGTGAATGAATCCATTCAAGGTACGTGAAAAATAATTTGATGTTCAGTTTCATGTTATTACTCTAAATTAAACAAATTTTAGATTTCTAATTGTTGGTATTTGCAACATATAGACGACAATATACAGATCGAGGAGGTAGGATGTGATTCACCAAAAGGACGAGGGTATCGTCCAAAGAAAAAAACATGCTTATTGTGTTCTCCTTTCACGGACCCGATAAAGAGGATAAAATTTTCGAATATCGATGTATATGATCATTATCGAGAAGTGGATCCCGTGAAAGTTGATGCTCTTTACAAATGGATGGAACCTGCATCTTCTGGGTAAATTATTACACAAAGTTGGAAGTACATGTGAAATTAATGATATTATTACATAGATATAACTTTGTGTCGATTTTGTTTAATGTGCAGTGAAGTTATACATTTGCGCTTTACGATGTTCAACCAGAAAATGCGATCGACCTTTTTGAATGGGGATGGTTGAATTACTGGCAATGTAAGTAATACAATTTTAATGATTTTATGTTAATGTTACACTCAAATTCGGTTTGTATCAATTAGTTCCTTTGTACAGATTATGAATGAGGCCCTATACCAGATACGAGAAAGGGTTTTCAAATTTTTCACTTTATTCCGACAAGATTGCTGCATATTGGATACATTCTTCTATCAATTTGTTGTCAGTACACATGACTAGTTGCAATCAAGTAAAAAGCTCAATTTTAGTAAGAGTTACGTAAGTGGGCTACTCCGAAGCTCTGTAAAGCTTAGAGGGACTGCATGTATTTGTATATTCCTTGCTGTAACGACAACCATTGGTTCATAGTTCAAATCGACTTAGAGGAACGAACTATTTTTATGTTTGATAGTCCGAAGGGTCACATTTGTAGGGCAGCGTTGGAAGCTTACATTCTGCCTCTGCTGGATGTTATTTCGTTGCTAATAAAATTTCATGTCACAAGTGAAGATAATTATAGCACGAAGAAGTTCAATTTTTTGAAAGTGAAAGATGTTCCCCAACAATTGACTAGGTAAGATTGACCAATTTCATAATTTGTAGTATTATATTATATTAACTGTTGAGAATTAATACAATAACTGCACAAGTATTTTGTAGATCTGACTGCGGGATATTCACACTGAAATAAATAGAATTTCTGCAAGCAAATATGAATTTAAATGCAATTCGATTAGATAATGTACCAATATGGTTGAAGAAATTGGCTGTAAAGTTGTTGGCGTGAGACTTCGAGCCTTAGATTGTGTTTTGCTATATTTATTGATATTTTGATAACATTTTGTAGTTACTTTATTCTTTTGATTGAATAAATATCGTCATTCTAGTCTTTCAATAGTTATAATAAGTACCATGAAAGAAATGATGATGATTTGTAGAATGCCCCTTAAGATTTAGAAAAATATGGTTAGTCATTGCCCAAGATTGTAGAATCTTAATTTCAAAATGAGCACCTTGCTCTGATACCAATTGATAGTCCAAGAATAACTAACCAAGAGGAGGGTAAATTGGTTTTAAACTTTTTCGAAGAATTATTCTAAATTCAAGCAAGTGAAGAGTGATATGTATTTAATTAAAATAATTAGCACAAATATAAAAGCGATAAGTATAAGTGAGAGATGATACAAACAATATAATTGCGGGGTTCGATCTAAAGCAATGATCTATGTCCTCTAAGTCCTCTGAGTCTTTGATCTTGTTCCGAAATTTGGCTCTTAAGTTTTTAAATGTGTGATTTCGATTTTGACTTCTTTTATGAGTCTAATTTGTGAGGATATCTTTTGATATCTTGACGATCATTGATCAATTTTCCATCACATACTTTGAAAAGGTATAATCACTTGATTCAACTCGTTATTAAGTAATATTAACTTGTTTGTTATCATTAAAACTTTAAGGGAATAATCAATCATAAGTCAACAGTATCCCTATAATTGTGCACTAATAAGGTAATAAGTTATACTTTATAAAAATTGTGTATGTGTGTGTGTGTGTGTCTATATATATATATATATATATATATACACACACACACACACACATACATGTATATGTATATGTGTGTGTGTGTAGACACACGTAATCATAGTATCCTGTAATTTAAATCAATCAACCATAATAATATATAATTATATACATATATAGAACACGTAATTATAATAATCCTATAATTTAGATCAATCAATCATAATTATATATAATTATATACATATATATAGATGTACGTAATACATATAATGTCCTTAGATATTATAAGTCGTTATGTACAGAAGATAACCAAATGTATGTTTTACAATAGAACAATGAATAGAATAGTCAAATATGTGTTTACCAACTTATATTTCACTTCGAAAGTGTTTGATTGACATAGAAAATATATCCTAAAAGAAAATGTTTTCCTTGTTTTGAGGAAAACAAAAACTTATTCCCACCAAATAAAATGTTTTAAAAATAAGGCAAATTAGACATATCTTTAAAAGTTAGAAAATATTTTTCATCGAAAAAAATAGCAATCAAACATTTCAAAATAGGAACTCGTGTGAAAAACTGACATTTTCCATGAAAATAAATGCAATCGAACGCACCCTTCAATTAATACAAATAACCAATAATGAGAAAAAGGTTGGGAAATAACCCATATCAACGTTCTATTCCAACGATAAAATGAATTCCAAGTCATTATTGACAAATAAACAACATAAATACACATACAACATGAAGAAATAATTAAAAAAAATGGAGAAAGAAAGTAGACCAAATATTGAAAATTTACATACCTTCCCTTCTTATCCAAATGCCCAACGAGAATGTTATAAGATTTGATTGCCCACTTCATCTAAATGTGTATTCAAGGGAATGAGAATGTAAATTTTATTGTTTTATTAAGTAGAAAATATGATAATAAAAAAATGAAAGGGGTTGCAAACAATAGTAGGAGCCAATTTTGTGGATAAAAGGGAAGCAAGAATTCAGTTAGGGATAAATGGGAATTGAAATGGAAATTAGGGTAATAATGTCTTTTTATATACAAGGACATTTTAGTCATTTACAAATTGTATTATCTATTTTATGTATCTTTAGGCCTTCTAACTAAAAAAATTGATGTTGAGCTTTTTAAATAAATGATTGGTTTGACTCTACTTTTTATATGAAAGCCCATTTCAAATTCAGGATTAGTTCATGTGACTTTGTACAACCATCCTACTCGTACAATTTTTTTTTTTGGACTTTTTTTTACAGAAGATGCCCTTTATGGCTTTATTTAAATTTCATTTATTCAATCCGTCAAAGCATCTGTGGATAAAGACAAAACAAATTAAGCTACTTGTACATTGATATAATAAAGACTAGAATTAAGATCTTGTTTGAGCCGATATTTTTGAAATAATATATTGATGGAGAATATGCGATTAAAAATTAAAGCGTGTAATATTATTTTATTGAAGTATGTTTGACTGAAAATGAATTTCGAAAAAATGAATTTTAAGAAAAATGAGGCTCAATCAAGGTCTAAGTCATGTTTGACAACTATTAAAATAAAACTTTTTTTCTCAAATTTAATTTCGATCATATATTTTTACAATAAAATATCTTACATGTAAATTCAAATTTTTTTTCTACTTTTTATGCACACATATATTTCCTAGAAAAAACATTATTCTAAAACTCTCTTTTTTCCCCGAAAAAATCATTTTAATTGTTGTCAAACAAGTGCAAAATGAGGAAATTAGGCCTTTGTTTGAGCTCCATTTTTTTCAAAATTTTATTTTCAAAACTCATTTTCAATCACACATTCTCCAATAAGATAATTTTATACGTAAATCAAAAATATTTTCTTATTTTTTAACTACACAATCTCCAAAAAATCGTTATTCCAAAATTCATTTTTACTCCCAAAATGTGGATGAGGTTTCTTGTTTGGAAAAAAAAACAAACAAACAAACAAAAAGTACTATTTATTATAATTTTATCTTCGATGAATCCAACCAATTAGCCCTTGTTTCGTAGAAGTTCAAAGTTAAAATTTAATGTACATCAAATTCCATAATTAATTTTAACAATATATTTTATGAGACTTACATCTTTTAAACTACACTTTTCATCAAATTTTTTTATCAAAATATATTAAAAATATAATTTTAATCCCTACCAAATAGGGCCATAATATACAAAGTTTAGCATATTTCATATAATAATTTTTTATTTGTTAAAGTCAAAAATAAATAAGGGTGTGTTTGATATATATTATTGAGGAAATAATTTATTTTAAATAGTGATATGATGAGAAATATGTGGTTAAAATGTAAAAAAAAGTTATTGATGTGAAGGAAAATATATTTAATTGAATAATGTGTGGTTGAAAATGAGTTTTGAAAGAATGTATTTTAAAATAATATGTATTAAACATGAGCTAAATTAGTCATTTTATTTTATTTTTACAATAAAAAGTACCAATATCACAAATAACGAGACATAAAATAAACCAACTTGATGGTTATGAGCCATTGTGTTATCACGAGGCTACGTAAAAAGGGCTTTTCCATTTGTACCGAAAATGGATGATAACGAAATTGACAACATCTCGCATGCGGCGAGCCCCGCGTGATTAAAAAATTCCAAAAAAAAGTGTTCCTTCCCAATTGTGAGTGTCAGTCAACATGTATGCCAATCATTTTCGATTCGAATATCACAATTCACATAGCCACATTGGCCCTGGTAATACCAGGAGAGCTAGCTTACAAAGATCGATGTGGCAGCTTGCCCTGCAGCATTATCAAGGTCCATTTTGTAGTAGTAAAGTAGCAAAATCCAATAAAATGATATCGGACAATATCTCTCTCTAATAAATATTTTTTTAATTGTAAATTGAAAAATATCAATATATGGATGAAAATAAAAAAATTACGAGCCTATAGGTGTTGGGGGAAGGGGGGTCATGTCGTTCGACCATCAAAATTCGAAAATTACTTAAAGATGGAATTTCGCAACGTTATGAATTTGAACAACAAAACTTACATATAGTATCCAGTAAAAATAAGTCATAGCCCAAAAAAATGTGGTAGCCTAATTACTTGTTTGCATTTCATTTTAATCTCTTTGTATACAACTGATAAGTGTGTTTTCGTACACTTATTTTATACCTAAACATGTTTATCATTGATAAAAATGAGCGAATTTCTACTCACAACTATGTAATTATTGCTTTTGTAGGTAAAAATCACCCAAAGGAAAGAAAACAACACAAAAGGAGGAAAAATGAATTAAAAGTGTGCAAAATTGGGAATGTGGGGACCAAAGTGAGCAAAGTAAAAAATTGAAGGATCTTGGATGCAATTTATGAAGGGCATAATTGATATAAAAGTCAAAATTTGAGAACCAATTGTAAAAGAGCAACGTTAAGGGACTTGACGTGCAATTACCTAGGGGCTTGGTTGCAAAATTAAAGCCAAAAATGGTTTTTGGGCAGAGACTTGGGCGCCTAAGCGCCACTTTTATAAAATCTGGGAACTTTTGTGCCACATTTAAAAGTTTTGGACCTTTTTGTCATTTGTCCAAAACTTTGGGGGTAAAGCTGCAATTTCTGAATTAGGTTATTAAAACCAGCAACCTGGACGTGCAGCTTCTTGTCCGTCTTCTCTGTGGCCGGTTTCTTTTCTTTCTTTTTCTCTTGTTTTACTTGTAATTTTGAGGGCAAAATCAAGAGCAAAAGGAGAATGCATCTAAAAAATTGGAGAAATATTTGAGAATGTCAAGTCAAGCCTCAAAAATAGGTTTTTTCTATAACTTTGTAATCTCCCAATTATTTTTCCATATTTGTAATGTATTGTATAAAATATTCTCCATTTTATTATTTATATAACATGGGCCAATTGATTGTGTTGAGATTGTGGTGTTAGTTTAACCTAACTTTTAATTAATTTTAATATTTGTTTTTTAATATTATGTTATTTATTTTCATGTGTTTCCATTATTGCATTTCATGCATCTTCATTTATGTGGGCCAATAGATGATTGTGTTTAGTGATTTGTACATCATTCGAGAGAAGATTGTGCATTTTAGACCAAATAGTAGAAACTCTAGATTTGTTTAGTGGATAGAGATATATCATTAGCCATAGGTGACCCAATGAGCTATTTTCCCAAAGACTAATGCAATTGTTTGGTTTTAATTGACATAGAAATATAGTAGGTTAACCAATCATTTAGAATTAATTTCGCTCAAAAGAGGTAATTAAGTAAATTTGAAAAAGCGGATCTAATATAGTAAATGAGTAATTTATTAATTCGCTTGTATAGAAAATAATTAAGTGACGGTTAAGCGAAAACACGAATCTCAATCACGTTTTCCCTCCGAAATTTTCAAGTATTTGTGTTTTTCTTATTTTATAAATTTTTAGTTTATTTACCGCTTTTCAAATTTTATGTTTAATTGTGTGTGTTTCTTTTGATTGTTAGAATTAAATTGATTAAAGTCGTGTAATCTAAAGTATACATTCCTCAGAGATCGACAATGTCCACTTTATTATTTGAACGCGACCCGTGTACTTGCGATATTATTTTCATCGAACAATAGCGGTCGAAGTCGAATTTAATTTTAATTAAACATTTTATAGAATTGATAATTATAGCTCACTTATCCTCCACATTGTGCCAAACTCGTTATTTTTGGATAAAGTGTATACGATGCTGTGACTTTTCTTTCCCATGTTCATGTAGCATTTAATTCGGGTACGATGCAGGATATGATAAATATGATGTNTTAAAGTCGTGTAATCTAAAGTATACATTCCTCAGAGATCGACAATGTCCACTTTATTATTTGAACGCGACCCGTGTACTTGCGATATTATTTTCATCGAACAATAGCGGTCGAAGTCGAATTTAATTTTAATTAAACATTTTATAGAATTGATAATTATAGCTCACTTATCCTCCACATTGTGCCAAACTCGTTATTTTTGGATAAAGTGTATACGATGCTGTGACTTTTCTTTCCCATGTTCATGTAGCATTTAATTCGGGTACGATGCAGGATATGATAAATATGATGTTTAGGTGAAATGTTTTGGAAGATTGAGGAATTGATAGTCCTCTCCTCTCAAGTAGGTGTGAATTTAGTCCATCTCTTTCTGATTATGTCATTATAAAGAGAACATTTCTTACCTGCAAAATCCGTAATGAATTTTGTTCTGGTTTTATGGACATGGATTTTAATTTGAATCATGTTAGTCAAAGAGCTCAAGTTACTTTTCAGGTATGGTGCATCGCTACGTATACTCCTGTCATTTATTTATCATCGTTACCCCTATCGCTATCACTGCACCTGCTCCTCCATCCGTCCAAATAGCTGTGATAAGTGTCAATTGCCATTTTGTAACTGTGTTGCCTGTAACTCTTTCCATTTATTTTCCCTTTTAATCGAATCCTGTTATCTTTTTTTTTTGGCAAATCGTTATTGTCTTTTTTTTTATAATTGTCTGCTAATTATAGTAAAACCCTTGGAAGAGATTCAGTTGTTGGAGTATCTATCGATTTTACTGAAAACTTGCTTGAATTTGGAGTTAAACGGTAACGAACAAACGATCTCTTTTAAAAATTATTTTTGTTTTATTCTATTACCTTATCATGTTTGTATTCTTCGTTTTTGTTATTTGTAGATGATTTCCTCACACCGGTACAAAATTCCTGAAGAAGAACGCGTTCCGGGTCAAGATGCCCAGTGCTAACATGCGGACTCCTTTCACACGGTCCGATCATAGAAAGGGTAAAAATGATGGATAGTTAGTTTATAATGGGTACTATGCATAGCATCGCGCATTTTAGAAAAACCTTTTGCAAAGTCATTTTGTACGCCATCATTAGGTAGATGTTTTGGTCGATGGTTTAGTTCTTAGTGTGAATATCAGTATTTTGTTTCACTTCTTGCATGTTGTTAAGGTATTGTATTGTGTACAATTTATGAATTGTCGTTCTTGACAGTTGAAATATCAATTGTCGAAAATATCATGTATTTAATGTCGAGAACGACATTTAAAATGTCGAGAAATGTATAGAACTGACGGAAACGAAATGAAATCTCGTTACAGATACATGATATGTCAAGTGTTCTGATAAACATGGACCAAATGTCGTTAACAACTTTTGAAATGAGGAGAATAAAGTGAAATGTCAACGACTAAGTAGCTTGTAATGTAATGACATAGAGCAGGAGTTAGTGTGTAGCTTGTAATGTAATTATACTATGCTTTACTCCTCCATATAAGCGTGCAAATGACTTCAAAAACAATGTTCAAATATAATTCCTCACAAGAAATTTCTATCAGTAAAATCTTCTTCTTCCTACTATGTCTTCTTCAAGTGAAAAAACTCATGATGTTGTTGTTGCTATGAATCTCTCCCGGCTCGGGTCTTCATCGAACAATTCGATTATCATTGACTCGACGACGATGAAGAAATGCTTGTCGTTGTTCTCTACCTTTCGCAACCATGGAACCGTCTTAGTCGAAGTGGGTGTTCATCCAATCCCTGATTTGGGCAACGAAGGTGAGCCATACAACCTAGAGTTGGTGATCATATTGCCCATAGTGAGATCATCCTAGTCGAAATCCCACCGGATGAACACCGTCTTTTGTTTGGCATTTAATATGTCGATGAGTTGGTTGACGATATTGGACCGGGTTCGGATGTCATCATGGATGTCATTATCATAAGCTCCGAGGATGATGATGTTAGTGGATATATTCTCGGCCCATTGTTAAGACATGTAAATGTTCTCAACTATATCGTCATTTTTGTGACCACTTCAAATAAGAAACTCATTGTTATTGTCATTGTTTATGTTGACGAAGTGATGAAGTCAATGAATTTTGATAGTGTACGAACTCCTTGATATGATTTATCTTTGGCATTGCTTCAAATTTAGTACGTGACTATGTAATGATCTTGATATCCCGGTACTAAATTTATGTTTTGTAATCTTCATTGAAGGACTATTAACTGTTGAAATGAACTATGAGAATAACGTGGAAATGCAAAATTATATTATTCATGAATGATGAATTTGATGTTAACACGAATATAGAAAACATTCAAGTGCCTGAAGTAGTTAATGGTCCAAGGTTCCTACACGTAGACCTGTTTTGTCCGTAACCACTACACCATCCTCATTTTCGCGTGCTCATCAGCCTTTCGTGTCTTAGCTGTTTCTGTTTAGGAGGTCGTCTTGGTGGTCTACGTATATTTGAGGATGGAATATGGATGGAACGAATCGTATGATGAACAACCCAATCGGACTCCATTCCACTTGGATGAATGACTTCATTATATGCGGCTTGCCAGAACTTAGTGGTGTAGTACATAGAACATAAGTCATCAAGAATTAGAGTTGAAATGTAGTTCTCGACATTTATAAAATGTCGGCTAGACAATTTACCATTTGCATTTATCATCTTCTTCATCCTCAACAACCATTTTTGCAAGGAGTTTATTAAACCATTAATGGCATTGTCAATACCTGAGAATCTATGTATTTGAACCATTAATGTAATCTATGTATTTTCAAATTGATAGTACTCTCCTCTCGAATAGGTGTGAATTTAGTCCATCTCTTTCTAATTATGTCACTATAAAAAGAACATTTCTTACCTGTAAAGTCTGTAGTGAATTTTGTTCTGGTTTTTTGGACATGGATTTTAATTTGAATCCTATTAGTCAAAGAGTTCAAGTTACTTTTCAGGTATGATACATCGCTACGTATACTCCTATAATTTCTTTGTCATCGCTATCCCTATCGTTGTCACTGCACCTGCTTCTCCATCCGTCCAAATAGATGTGCTAAGTGTCAATCGCCATTTTGCAGCTGTGTGTTGCCTACAACTCTTTCCATTTATTTTCCCCTTCAACCGAAACTAGTTATCTTTTTTTTTTGGCAAATCATTGTTGTCTTTTTTTTTTTTTTAATTATTGTTTGCTGATTATAGTAAAACCCTTGGAAGAGATTCAGTCGTTGGAATATCTATCGATTTTGTGGAAAAATTGTTTGAATTTGGAGTTAAAAAGTAACGGACGATCTCTTTTAAAAATCATTTTTGTTTTATTCTATTACCTTATCATGCTTGTATTCTTCGTTTTTGTTATTTGTAGATAACTTCCTCACACCGATACAAAATTCAAGAAAAAAAAATGCATTTCAGGGTCAAGATGCCTTGTGCTAACACACAGACTTCTTTCACACGGTCCGGTCGTAGAAAGGGTTAGAGGGATGCATAGTTAGTTTATAATGACTACTACGCATAGCATCGCACATTTTAGAAAACCCTTTTGCAAAGTCATTTTGTACACCATCATTAGGCAGATGTTTTGGTTGATGGCTTAGTTCTTAGTGTGAATAACAGTATTTTGTTTCACTTCTTGCATGTTGTTCAGGTATTATATTGTGTACAATTTACGAATTGTCGTTCCGACAGTATTGAGAATGATATGTCGGCCAGACAATTTACCATTTTCATTTATCATCTTCTTCATCCTCAACAACCATTTTTGCAAGGAGTTTATTAAACCATTAATGGCATTGTCGATACATCACAACCATTGTAAATTCATCCATCAAAGTTATTTAAGTGGGTTATGACACCATGTGTGAGAAAACAAAATAATAAATATGAACTTGATTTAAAAATGCTCCAATAATCTTGAAATAAATATCTAATAATTGTTTGACAAATCTAATTATTCATTGACATCATGTATATCACAACAACTATTACATATAATTTATCAATACAAAAAAAAATATTTTGAAGAAGATTTACCTTCTACAGAGAATTGTGGATGATATTAAATTTCTCGATACAAAATTATATGATTTTCTTTAAAGTAGAAAAATGTAAATTCTTTTTGTGAGTTAATGATATTTCTATTTCATCATCTTCATTTCCATTAAAAAAAAATCTTTGGTTATTACCTAATAAAATGACATTTACCTATAGGTATTATATTGTATTATTGTAGTTTCTCATGGAAGTTACTTCTTCTCTAGAAACGTGTGACAAATTGAAAAGAAAAAAAAAGATTCATTTTTCATTAAGGATATAAAAGACAATTTGATACCAGATTTGGCCATTTTTTCAAGAGTTATCAAAATTAGACATTTTTCAATTGACGAGCATATAATTAGTCATTTTTTGAAAATTCTCCGATAGAGTATTACTTGTGATGCAAATAATTTTGTTGACACTAGTTCTTGGGATCTAGGGCTCACTTGGGCTCATTTGATTATGTGGGAGATTCGAGAATGTGGAGCTAGGCACAAGACCAATAGCCTATTGTATATCACGCATTGGCGATAGTTGTTGGGATAAATCTTCAAGAAGTGGTTCAAATCTACCCATGGCAACCCAACTTTATATTTGGTATTACCATGATCACTCAATTCGATTTTATTTCACCATTACCATTCAATTTCATTTAATGTTTTACCATAACTACTCAACTTCTTTTCACCATTTCAACTAATTTTAAAAGGAATAAAATGATTACTTTATATTCACTCCTCTATTAAAAGAGGCATCCTTGGATTCACTATTCATTTTTGTCACATGAGTCTTCACACTTGCCATGTTCTCATCTGGTTTCACTACAATGAATTGGTGCTATTTGTTGACTAATTGATATTTCAATTCCAGTTGATATTTTAAATATCTTTCTATAAATAACTTCTGTAAGAGAGGCAAAACAATTAAAATTAGTAATTTATTCACAACCATATACACAAATCGTCATATCCATTACTTTTGCGATTCCAAAGTTTTTTACTCTCACACAAATCGCCATATCCACTTTCGCGCTTCCAAAGTTTTTTTAACATTATCGTCTTTCCATAGTCTACGAATATTATATTAAACCCAGAGGATTTGTTTTGTGTTTATGTGGGAATTCATCATTGTTCTACTTTGGTTAGTTCTGAAGATTTGCTTCCTGTTTCGGCGAGAATTCAACATTGTTCTACTGTGGTTACTTCTAGATAGTTTTCTTATTTTTATCTTATCTTATAATATAATTGTTTTATTATTACTTCTCACCGTGAATTATGTTCCTAATTGTTTCCTCTTGCTTTTTCATTCGTGAATTATATTTTCATTTAGTAAAATTATCCTATATAGATTTAGATTATATATACGAAAATGTTTCTGAGTAAAAAACAAAAAGTTGTGGCCATAAATGTCAAAAGAGGTTCAATTTGTAATTAACGTTCATTTGATAAGAGAGTATATAGAAAAATAATGAAAATTTTATTGAGGAATGAAAATAAAATTACAATTAAATATTATTTGACGGAGTACCAGCTCCACATAATGTGGAGCACACGGAGGTCATACTCCGCATCGATGCGGAGCGTGCACCATATTATGTGGAGCAGTCTGCGCACTACTCCGCATAATACTGAGCACGAGCTCCGCAATGTTGCGGAGCAGTTTCTGCACGGAGCATGAGCTCTGCATTGTCGCGGAGCATGAACTCCACATTGTCGCGGAGCATGAACTCCGCAATGCTCCGTATAATGTGGAGCTTGTACTCTGCATTTTGCCTTTTTGATTTCCCTTTGTAAAAATAGCTTGTTTTGTTAAATTCCTTTTCCGTTTCATGATATAATAATATAAAAAAAAATATTTCATAATTGTGTTTGAATGTCATATCATGAATATTTAATAGAACAATTGTATTGAATTTTGTTATTATATATTATTTGATGACTTCAAATTATGCTTCCCATTTAATATAGTTATTCAAAGGTTGTTATTATTTGTTAATTGTCACTGACAATACATTATTTTCTTCTCCATTCAGACAACAATAAATTCAATATCATCGTGGATTATATGAAAACATCTGGTAATGACAAGTCTAATGTCAAAAACATTTCTGAAACCACAAGCAAATCGTATAATGCTTTCATTTGTCAACAACAAAATAGAAGACAATCAGATAGAAGGAATCAAATTCAGACTGTAAGTTTTGATCATCGCAAAAGAATAAATAACTCTATGTTATGTAAAACTAATAATTCTGATGTTTCTTATCCTGAGGTTTCTACTTCAAAAAACAATCGACAAATGGTTATAACTTGTTCAATATACCAACTACTGCATTTGTGTTATCAACATATACCTATTGTAAATATTGTGGTGCATACAAGTTTTATAGAGAAACTAAAGGTTTTTGTTGCTCCGATGGAAAAGTCAAACTTTTTATACCTGATTCACCAAATGAATTGTACGAATTATTTACTTCTACAGAACCTACATGTATGAAATTCAAAAAACTATCCTGTGGATATAGTAACCACTTTGCATTTACTTCATTTGGTGTGAAATATGATAAGGATCTTTTCCAATCATACCGAGGTATTTA
>CAIGRL010155922.1:0-12970 GCA_903798325.1 Fraxinus xanthoxyloides
ACCATCTAAGGAAACTATACAATTTAGGAAACTAGAATAAGGAAACTATACAATTTAGGAAACTAGAATTAAGCATATAATTAAGCTAATTTGCTAGTTGTGTAAAACCTGTAACAGTCACCATCTTAATGAGATTTTGGAAATAATGTATTTTGGAATAGTAATTTTAGGAAGAATGTGTGATTAAAAAAGAAGGAAATTTTTTTAGTTTATGTGTAATATTATTTTATCAGAGAATATGTGGTTAAAAAAATATATAGAAAAATGTATTAAAATTTTAATGGGGGCCAAACAAGGGATAAATTTCCATCAAGTACATCAATTGAAATGATTTTTGAAGTTACATTTGACTCTATAGATTTTATTTTTAGAATAGCTTACCAAATG
This sequence comes from Fraxinus xanthoxyloides, assembly GCA_903798325.1. Classification (NCBI taxonomy): domain Eukaryota; kingdom Viridiplantae; phylum Streptophyta; class Magnoliopsida; order Lamiales; family Oleaceae; genus Fraxinus; species Fraxinus xanthoxyloides. The sequence continues at coordinate 388 of CAIGRL010155922.1, forward strand.
AGTTAATTTTGTGTATCAGTTGACTCGTATGAACGGGGCTGGAGGGATTTTACCTATGTCTCTGCATTTGTGAAAATTGGTGGGAATTTCATTAGGTGGGGGATATTTCATAGGCCATGTGATGACCACTGAAGTGGAATTGATAAAGACTAAGGTGGCATACCTGACATAATCAACAATCTGAAATGAAGAAAGTTTGTAGTAGAACAACATGGAATTATCACCAGTTTTTGATGTATAAGCTACAACAAAGGCTTGACTGAACATGGATAACTTCGGATGATTTGAGAACTAGCAGAAATTATGTTAGAATAACCAACCAGGGTTCAAGAATGCTTCGTGGGTCAAATAGTTCATAGAGTTTTAAATGTATACCTCATGTTTGAGATAGGTTTTATTTTCATTCATTTTATGATTTCCCTATTAATAATCACGATGAAGAGTACTGCCAAACAAAGCCTTGTAAAAGATGATTGAATGTTATTAATGTCTGGATTAAATATTGGAAGCTATTACGACATAAAGTATCAGTGAAAGAAACCAAAATTGGTTTCTCTTGATTGAATCCACTTGAAGTTCAATTGTAAAAGCTTGAAAGAAAAACAGACACATTACTGTTCTTTGGGGGATTATTCGGAAGCTATGTTCAACTCAAGTAATTCCCTTTACCTTCTCTGTTCTTTCTGTTTCACTTACTTGTTAATGTAGCATCTATGATTTCAGAGCTGGCTGTTGGTAATATTGTCAGACGTGTTCTACATATCATACGAGAAGAAGATCTCTCTCTCACTACAGCTTCTGTTGGCGGATTAAGTTTGTCAGCCGAAAGTGACAATGAAGATGATGTGGATCAAGACGATCATCCAGCTCTTTCGGCTGCTGCTGTAGCTGCTGCTGCTAGAAACACCCTGAGACCACCTTCTTTGCAAACTCTCCTTGAAGACATGCCTCACTTAACAGCCCTGCCTCAGACATCTTCTTCTGGTGGTGATTCTGAAGGAAAAAGCAAATGTATGCTCTTAAGCATTCATAATTTAGAATCTTCTACAATCAGTTCCTTGATATGTGTTAATGCCTGGAGTTTTTCATTGATGTAGGATCTAGGCATTAGTTTTTTCCCAATGAATGTGGCCAATGACGGTTGAGGTCCTTGAGGATGTATTCTTGGTTAAGTCTGATTTAGCATGAAACAATAAATAAAATGTTCAAGATGTTGAGTTTTAATTTCTTATGTATTGACGATTATTGCTATATTTCCTTCAGCTGCTGATAAGAATTTGATGACTCGGAAGCTCAAGCATAATGTCATCGAGGCACTTAATGAGCTCATTCAAGACATTTCTACTTGCCATGAACTGATTGCTGAACAAGCAGTTGAGCATATACACCAAAAGTATGTTCCAAGAAACTTTAGTAGCATACATGAAAATTCAGTTGCTTGATGCTATGTGTGTTTCAGTTGGAAGTTTGCTCGAACTTAAGTTGATGTGGCTAGATAATATCAAAGTAGTTTTGAGTATTCAATTTCTGGGAAATATTTTGTTGTCGTGGATTGAGTTGGCATCCTGTGGGAAGGTCACACTTTGTCTTCTAAGTGCTCTTTTCTTAGTAATTAGATATATGATTAGTTAAGTAGATTTTTACACTTTGCTCTTTAATTGGATTTAGGGTAACTCAAATTCTTAATTTTAATTTAATTTTTTAATAAATAAGTCCTTAAACCTCATTTCTGTGATCAGTAAATCTCTAGTCTATTAAAATCTCACCCGATTTGAACGTGATATTGATTACGAAAATTTTAACTATAATACTATTATACAATCGTATTCAATTAAAATAAAAAAATAGTAAAAGAAAAGGAAAGGTCTGAAAAATTATTTTCTTCTTCCATCCTATGTATCTCACTGCCCTACCCGACAATTATCCAGTTTAGGCTGTGATGGGGTAGATATTGTAAGTGAGCCCTGTGTGATATTTAACTATTTATGGTAGTACCAGTCCATGAACACTCGTCGGAGTCAATGTTTAATAAGGGATAACCACACTGTAAACCAAAAAAATATTAAAATGTTTTTAAAAATTAATCATAGACAATCTTCAAAATTCAAAATAGAACATTTTTAAAATGTGCAAACAAACAAAAGAAAAATCTATTGAGTAACAAAAAGATTTTCACATTACTTGGTTGGGCTAGTGTGCTATTCCCAAAGTGGGTATATAGCCATGTCAATGAGTCGAGCCACGAGCTGAAACTCGAAGCTCGGACTCGGCTTGAGCTAAAAGTGTCGAGTTTTTTTTGGTCTGAGTCGAGCCAAGTAAAAGCTCGACCAAAAAATTCCGGCTCAAGCCTTAGAGGGTTGAGACGGCTTAAGTTTTGTTTTGTTTTTTAATTTTTTTGTTTTACTTTTAAAAAAACTCGACCGTGACAGCAGCAAACCGCAGGCAACTATCATAGCTTCCTGCGTTTTGCATGCAGCTATATAATTTTTTTTAATAGTTGGCTGAGTTGGCTCGGGCATTTGCCCTAAAATGGGGCTCGGTAGTTCCGAGCCACGAGCCCCTGAACAGTGGGTCACGAGAAACATGATTTTATTTAGCCCTTGTTTGGGCCTCATTTTATTGAAGTTTTAGGAAAAATATATTTTGAAATAGTAGTTTTTTCGGAAATGTGTTCGTCAAATATTTAATATGATTCCATAAGATCTAGTTTCGTTCAAGTAACGGATTCTAACCCCTGACACAGTGGTTCGTAGCCACGTGTTCTAATCCTCTGAGCTATAGGCCCCACCCCATCTCCAAGCGTTATAGTGGAAGCGATCACTCGGCTACTTGAGCCAAATGCGAACCTAACATTAAGTTTCAAGTTTACTTGTAATATTATTTTATTGAAAAATGTGTGGTTGAAGATGATTTTTGAAAAATGCATTTTTGTCTTGAGGAAGCCCAAACAAGGGCTTAATGTTTTAGTCATAGTTGATTCTGAAGGTGATTNGCTCTAATCCTCTGAGCTATAGGCCCCACCCCATCTCCAAGCGTTATAGTGGAAGCGATCACTCGGCTACTTGAGCCAAATGCGAACCTAACATTAAGTTTCAAGTTTACTTGTAATATTATTTTATTGAAAAATGTGTGGTTGAAGATGATTTTTGAAAAATGCATTTTTGTCTTGAGGAAGCCCAAACAAGGGCTTAATGTTTTAGTCATAGTTGATTCTGAAGGTGATTCAATTATAAACCTCTATTTTTTAATATTTTAGTAATAACCAGTGGGGTCGTAGACTACAGGGGTCAATTAGAACTTTTAGTGTGTTTGAGGTCTATACCTAAATAAAATTGAAGTAAATAAGTATGGAGAATTAAAAGCACACGACTCACAAGCCTCGAGGTGTGTGACTCCAAACACTGCCTCATAATTAGTGCCTCGAGGTGTTTTGTCCGCCTCGCTTTGAGGTGGGCCTCAGTCGGGAATTTTTATAATGATGGTCACAGTTGATTCTAGGTAGACTAGATTTGCAATTTGGAATTCGGTGATATTCTAGTTGATGTTGTAAGGAATGATATCATATTAGGTAGACTGGATTTGCAATTTGGAATTCGGTGATATTCTAGTTGATGTTGTAAGGAATGATATCATATTTTCTCTTAATGTGAAAAAACTCAATATCGTAAAATGGCTATATAAGTAACTTTGTTGTTGGTTCAATGACATCTTTCTTTAACTGGAGCGTGAGTGTTACATTCCACGTGGATTTTGTTGTTCTTTTAATTCTAATAGTCCGATTTGCCCCTAAATGATCTGTTTTACAGTTGCATCATTATAACCTCTGATCCGTGATAAACATGTCCCATTTCAACACTTCCATCTGATAAACTAACTGAATGTAGACTGCTAGAGGTGGTCACTAGGTAGTCACCTGTTGTGTGGAAATCAATTGACAGTATATTCAAGTGATATTTTTAACTGAACCAGAAAGAGTTAAATTTCTCTTTCCCCCCCTTTCCCCGAAGATTAAGTCTTCACAAATCCCATTCTTAAATCTGTAATGTATGCCAATATTTTCATAAACCTTTAACCTGTTGATCAAGCTGGCCTCAAGTAAATTTTAGGTAATGTCGTGAGCACCGTCGAATGTTTGAGATATATAGACATATATGAGTTGTATGGTGGGCAAACACGTTAATGGATATTATTTATATCATTTTTATTAAATACACATTTGTGATTGATCTGGAATATAATAATTAATTGGCCAAGTTTAATTAGGTAAATTTGGGATTATTTATTTTGCTTCATGGTATGCATGGTTTTCGATAGCTGAATACGTTCTTCTTCCCTCTAATGATTGCTAAAGTGGATAGGCATTGAGAGAGCAATTTTTAAGGTTGGTTGTTGCATGTAACACCTCGGAGCTATCGTGCACATTGTTGCGATTTTTACCGTGAAGGTCTTACCAAAGGTTCCAATGAATCAAATCCTTTACAATCTTCATGCACTTAATTTTTGGTTTTCTCTTCCTCTTCTGGCTTATTGTATTGAAATTGCATTACTATTGTGAATGGGAGATTCTTTACAAGATATGTCAAAGCACCCATGTCTTTTTTCTCTTAACTTACTTTCGTTTTGTACCATCTCCACTCATTAAGATGTATTCTAATTTCATATTTAAGCTATTCTAGCATGCCAAACATCTATTTTAACATTGGATTGATCTTAGAGTCATTTTGTCCTTTAATGGCCCCCAACACTAGGTATCATAAAAGCATAGTTAGTTTGGTATAGAACTTGTCTTTTAACTTGATAGGCGTCTTCCAATCTCAAAAAATCCAATTACGTGTACTCATCCAACCTGTTTACATCTTATGTGATACATAAGCTTCTCAATTTGACATTCCCTATTAGTAGTTCAGAAAATCCAATGATGTGTGCACTCCTCCAACCTTTTTACATCTTATGTGATACATACGCTTCTCAATTTGCCATTCCCTATTAGTAGTTGAACTTCAATGCTTAAAAGTGTGTTTGATGTCTTAGAAAAGAAAATGTTTTTCTTATTTTGAGGAAAATAAAACCTGGTTTTTACTCCCCAAAGAAAATATTTTCTTGAAAAATAAGGAAAACTAGGCATATTTTCAAAAGTTCGAAAATATTTTCTATGGAAATAAATAGCAGCCAAACACTCCAAAGTAGGAATTTGGGTGGAAAACTGACATTTTCTATGGAAAATAAATTCAATCAAACATACCCTTAATATAATAACTATTTGTGACTCATGCTTCTTTATTATGACTGAGTTATCATCCTTATTCTTACTACGTATAAAATGATACTTTATGTATATAGTCTTTGATAACCATTCTTTTTAAAAGTTCAAGTTGTTAGAGAGAGCCACTCGCATGTAGGAAGGATTAATATCAAAACCTAATAAATGCACAATTTTATTAAATGGTTCATGACAAGACTTAAACTAGGACCTTTGCTTGCTCTTATATCATATCGCACTATTTGATCCAAAAGTTTAAGCTCTTAGAGGAGGACTACCGTGCATCGTTTAAATATCATCTTCAATTGCCTTAGTTCTCTTTAAGCTAAAACTTTTGATTCCATTGTGATTCTCCAAGGTTCTAACCATCAATCTATCCTCGCATGGTCTTATCAACTAGAAGCAAATTACATGGACAAGGACCTCATCTTGGATATGTTTTGTAAGCTCTTTCATAACTAAAGCAAAAATGATAACACTCACGGTAAAACCTTGATACAAGCACATAGAAAGAAGAAGCCAACTAGTTCTCGTACACTTCGTATATACAATCATAAAGCATCTGTGGGACTAGGAATACCATCCTTTCCTCTACTATCTCATATTTCTGTGTATGTTTTATGGTATATAATTTTGTTATTCAAACCAATTTCACTATCTGATCCTGGCTATTGCATTCAGTGAGGTTATCCTGACTTTAGGCAGCTCAAGAACAGTGACGGAATTCCTATGCACTGCGAAGGAGAAAAGGAGATCATTCCGAGTTTTTGTTGCCGAGGGAGCTCCAAGGTATTGAATTTGCTAGGTCAATTGTGACAAAGGGAATTTGTTATGGTTACACATTATTGAAGATTTTCCTCCTCTCGTGCCATTTCTTCATGTTGCATGGTTCATATCAGATATCAGGGACATGCTCTTGCAAAAGAACTGGCCGCAAGGGGACTACAGGCCACAGTTATTACTGATTCTGCAGTTTTTGCAATGATTTCCCGAGTCAACATGGTAAGGGACTATTGCAGGATTTTTCTTTTCAACTGTTCGAAATTTTCTGAACTAATTTTGCTGTTGATCCAAAATACCTATCTAAAGGTTATAGTTGGAGCTCATGCTGTCATGGCCAATGGTGGGGTTATAGCTCCAGTGGGGTTGAATATGGTGGCCCTAGCAGCTCAAAGGCATGCTGTCCCTTTTGTTGTACTCGCTGGGGTTCACAAGGTATTTCTGCATTATAGGCTCTATTCCTTCCTAACTTTTGAGGTACATAACTTGAAGTTAATTGTATTGATTGTTCCATTAGAGAAATAAAGCTCCTGGAACGGTAATACGTTGTGAGAAATTGGCATTAAATTGAATGTGGCTACAGTACTCTTAATTGATGATGTTCTTTTGCTAGGAGGATCACGATCTTTTGTTCAATTTTCGGGCTACATGAGATTATGACTTTGAGCTCCAAACAAGTATTAAAATCTAAGTTTGAATTAAAGTAGAACTTAAATATGTAAAAGAAGATATTATGCCTTAGCAAACTAATCTCTACTGAATGTTCCTATAGCCTTCTCTTAACATCCAGATTGAACAATGATACTTATATTATGTGGTTTTCGGTAATCCATCTTGCTGGTTCCTTTTTTTTACAACTTCTTGTGCTAGTCTGCTAACTAATTTTCCATCTACTTACCCGTTCTAGTCTCCTCAGGTCATTGAGGTGAGTAGCCAGCCGTAAATTTCAGGGTCTCGTGGGATTAGTCGAGGTGCGCGCAAGCTGGCGTGGACATCCACGATTATTTTTAAAAAAAATCTTTTCCCATCTACTCTAATCAATGTATAATTTTGTTAATCACGATATGAAAATATAGACATCAAGAGAAGGAATTCTCTTATAATATAAGAAAACAATTTTAAAAATATAATCAAGAATGCATAACATTCTTCCAATCAGAAAGTTAAAAAAAAGGGAAGTCCTTGAACTCGTTTGATGTATAAGACCACAAGAACAGGAGAACCTTGCTTTTTCCCATAAATCGCCAAGCAGCTCTCTTTCTTCAAAAAAATATGGCGCTCCTTTCTGTTCAAGCTACCTGTAAAATAGCCAACACCACAATTTTCCATACCTCACCATTTTCTGTGAGCTAAAACCAACAATTTTTTTTCAGTAGATATCCTGCTGCACTGTTCGGCTTAACCCATTCCAAACGTGCCTCTCTTTGTCACTATACAAATCTATTAACATGGGGTAACAATACTTAGATAAATAAAGAGGTGACACGTATTAGTCCTCCTCTGTGAAACCAGCCAAGAAAACACTGTATTCATGTAAGGGATTCAAGGTCTCCAAATGAGAGTAACTGGTCCAAATAAAGCAAAACTCGGCAAAGTAATAAGAGCTTCAATGCTTTCCAATAACAGTGAGTTCTCGGTTTTTGTCATCTACCTCTTAGCTCTTTCATTGCTCTTTTATTCAGTTCTCTTACCTCAACATGTATGGTAAATGTACTGAGCTCGGAATAATAATGTTTCTGCCCTTCATTTTCCCTGTATAATTTTAACAACTCTTGGGTTTCAGCAAGCAGTTTTGCGATGGTATGTTGTCCTCTGTATTTGGGGTAGAAGTTACAATTTCAATTGACGAAATGTTGGCTTATTTGAAATATAGTATTCAATTACAACTTGGAGCATTCTTTTAAAATTGGTCTATCTTAAATTGCCATAATATATGTCGTTAACCAAATAGCATAGTATCTGTTTGATTTACTCTATAATCATGATTGCAGTCATTATAGACTCATGATTTTTAAGTGCCATTGTATGTCCTAAAAGGAATAAAAAGGAGATCAACTTGTTGACAAGAAAAAGATCAATCAAGCAAAACTTTATCATGCAGTGATTCGTTACCTATCGTGTTCGGTAAGTGCGGACATTATCTGAGTTCTAAATTAACTCATTAGGGATGTCAATGTTGACAACTGTATTGAAACACTACTTACCCAATGTCTCAAGCATCCAGCATCACCGAATATTGTGTGCATCTCTAGCTTTACAGGGTAATAAATTATTCAATATCCATCTGCTTTGTCAAAAGTTTTCTTCAATTATACAGCTGTGTCCTCTGTACCCGCATAATCCAGAGGTCTTACTGAATGAGCTGAAGTCCCCATCTGAGCTGCTGGACTTTGGAGAATTTTCAGATTGTTTGGATTTTGGATGTGGCTCTGGTTCACCTCTTCTTCATGTTGTCAATCCTGCATTTGATTATGTGTGTCCGAATCTCGTTAGCTTATTCATTACTGACACGTAAGCTCACATCATCAAGAAGTATAAACGACCTGGAGAAGCTACCACTTCTTAAATGCAATCTCTTATGCACTGCTTGTCATTATTGCAGAGGTGGGCACAATCCTTCATACATGTACCGACTCCTTGCTGATTATTACTCTGCTGATGATTTAGTAGTGCGACAGAGAACGACCTCTTGAAATTCAGTTAACTACATCTGTTTATTAAACATGTTGGTAAGTCTCTCCTATGCTAATTCTGTCAAAAACCGTTTTTTTTTTTTTTTGAATGTTACTGCTCTAGAACAGGAAAAAGAGATCTAAAATTTTCCATGAATATCAAAATTCTGCAAAAAAGGCTTTCATATAATTGTATTGCTCAACTAGCAGATGCCAATCAATTTAGAAACTCAGCAGTCACAGATATCTATTTCTAGAGCCCAAACTTACTGTCTTCCATTACATATTTTTCCTAATAATAAGTTTTACGTGAACTGTGCAACATATATTTTCTTCTTCTTTTCTATTCAAGTTCCTAATAATCATCATCTTCATGGAGTGGTTCAGCTCTTCTTAGGGACATTTCATTTTCTTTTCAATTATAAAAGCTTGATTCATTCTTCTTTCTCTGAACAGGGTTTTGAGCTCACGTAGTAGATGGCTGTGGGAAGCTGCGGTATATAGCGAAGATCATGACCCTTGGAAAGAGGAAATGACCAATGGAGGATTTGTTATCCTCCTTAATGCGCTGAAGTGCAATGTCAAAACAATCTTCACATTTTTATAGGTAGTGAATTATATTATGATGATAAAATAGTATCCTTCCAAGTACAATATCATCCAGTGTATTGGCACATGAAATTTTGGCATATCATGTTGCATTGTTAAAAAACTTGTGTAGGGTATTCGACTTAAAAGTTCCTGTGTTCTCACTATTTGCACATGGAAGTTCTTGATATTATTCTCCCAGCTTTGGGTGAAATCTTGCCGAAAATCAAATGCACAGAGGTTCATTTAGAAAGGGTTAATGGCATGTTTCCTAAGATGGATTGGTCATTTGTAAATCAGAGAAGAAATTTAAGATCTGTCCTGTATGATAACTGTTTTTCCCCAAATCATGTTTCATTCAATCTAATGTTGGCATCTTTTCATCTACTATTGCACAGGGGTTCATTTAGAAAGGGTTAATGGCATGATGAAGAAAGAAATTATTTTCTCATCTTGAAATAAAATAATATACAGCCCTATTTAGAGTACAACCGTGAGTGAGGAAAAGGAAAATCTCCTAAATTAGGAGATGAGAAAAAGATTCCTAGTTAGTGTAACAAACCAAGGAAAGAACTAATTATGGTACAAATAACAAAATCAGCCTAATCAATTACACTATCACACTCAGATTTCTACGCTCTCTCTCAAGTTGGATGGTAAACGTTGACCATAGAGGATCATTTTTGTAGTCCGTAAAATAGGAGAGATGTGAATTTAGTGCTTTAGGACCGCAATTTTGGCATAAAGTAATTCAGTAAATATATATAGCGATTGTGATCGTTGACCCACAAAGTGCAAAATTGTCCAACTTTTGTTGTACGTGCCACCATTGGAATGTCTACGCGCCGTCGTCGACCATTCGCCGACCAGTTAGCTTCTCCTTCACCTGCAGAGTTCGAATTTGGCCTCAGTTTCTTCTGTAGGTCAGCTGTTTGTTTGAAAAAGGCAGTTGCGGCGTAGGCAAAAGCGAAAAAAAAAATTCTTTGTTCTTCGCGTTTTTCTGCTTCTGCTACGTAATCTCTTCAGTTTTTGATTCCCTACCAAGCTATGCTACTAAAGTATTTAAAAAATCTTTGTGATTTAAAGGTGTATTAAATGAACTTGGTGTTTTTTTATGACAATGTGACTATATTCTGAGTCAATTTGCTATTCACCTATGCAAAATCTCGTCTTTCATGAACGTACTAAACATATAAATGTTAGATTGTATTTCATTAGAAATATGGTTTCTCAAGAACTGGTAAAATTTGAGAAAGTTCTTTCAGAATATAATCCTGTAGACATGGGAACTAAGGTGCTCTCATTGGTAAAATTTAGAATTTGTCTTGATCTTTTAAACATCGGTACAAACTTGTAAGATCTCTTTCCTTAAACTATTTGTTATCTTATCTGGCTTGCAGGTTGATTTGGCATTAAGGTGGAGGTTGTTGGGTATTTTAGTGAGTCCAAATAGCCCCATAGACAATGATGAAGAATCGTGACCCATTTTTCTTCATAGAATATAGGCTCGGGATTGAAGAATATTAATAAATCCACACCACAATTAATATAGCCCAATCTTGTTGGGTATTTAGAGGAAATCAGCACATTGGGCTAGATGCTTAATACTCAATTTTGGAGATAATGTGAAAAATGGACTTTTATCCCTTTTCTCACATGGAAGTTACCATCCTTATCCTTGGTAACATCTTTCAATTTCTTGAACTTTATCTTGACGAGAAAAATCTGTGAAATTTCACTTGCATGAATGGATGCTTAATTCTGGTGCATCATTCCATGTTTCATCACATAAAGCCTAGTTTGAAAATTTCCAAGAATCCGAAAGTGGTTATGCTATTTTATGCAATAATCATGCATATAAAAATTGCTGAAATTGGTGATCACGTTAAAAGCTGACACTAGTTATGCGCTTAAATTACATGGAGTCAGATATATTCCTGAAATGGATAGGAATCTTATTTCGGTAGGAACATTAGAAACTAATGATTTTTATGGTAAAATTGGAAACAACATGCTAAAAAAGATTAATGGTGCTTTTGTCCCATGTAAATGTACTAAAAGAAACAGTATTTATGTGATTATTGCTGAAATTGTTAAAAACTCATCACGCTCTATAAATTTGACCAACATGGATGACACCCACAAGTTGCACAATAGATTAGCTCACATAAGTATTAAAAGATTTAAACTGCTAAATGATAAATGTGTATTTGGAAAAGATTGTGTGTCTAATATGCATTTTTCGATCACCGTGTGCTTGGTAAACATGATAAGCTATCTTTCTCATCTGGAATGCACAAAACTACTTTAGTTTTGGAATATATTCATACTGAATATGGGGACTGCTATTAATCCTACAATGGGTGGTAATAGATGTTTTTTTTGTCCATATTTGATGATTATTGTTGTAGGGTATGGGTTTATGTTAAAAGATAAAACAGAAACCTTTAGAAATTCAAAATATGGAAATTGCTAGTAGAAACTCAGACTGACAAAAAGATAAAATATCTAAGAATCAATAATGGCCTAGAATTTTGTAATAATGATTTTGATGATATGTGTGAAAAATGTGGAATTATTAGACATAAGACTGTTCCTTATACACCTCAACAAAAATGGTTGGCCAAACGTATGAATCGTACTTTACTTGACAAAGTTAGATGTATGATGTTGAGTTCTGGTATTCCTAAATCTTTTTGGGGTGAAGTTGTTATGACTGCGTGTTATCTATTAATTTGACATCTTCTATGGCTTTAAATGGTTATACTCTACATGAAAAATGGTATGGTAAATGTGCTGGCTATACTGTGTTAAAAACTTTTGGCTATACTACTTTCTCTCATCAAAATAGGGGAAAACTAGAACCCATAGCTAGGAAATGTGTTTTCTTATGATACTCTTAAGGAGCTAAAGGGTTTACGCTTTGGGATAGAAGTCAAACTGGAGTGAAGATCATCATAAGTCGTGATGTTACATTTAATGAGTCAAAATGCCGTGTTTAAAATAAAAAAGTGACACCTTGAGAGAAAAAAAGAAAGAAAACACTAACGACAAATCCCAAGTGGATTTGAGGCCTTTAAGTGTTGAAATCCCTACCACCTCAATTGAGATGGAGCATCAAAATCCTGAATTAGAAGATAACGAGAGTGAAAATATTGACATAGATGAGGTTATAGTGGAATATCAAGGAGAGCAAAACACTTTGTTTGATTACCAGTTAGCTAGAGACAGAGTTAGGAGAACATATAGGGCACCTCATAGGTTAGAGTCTGATTTTGAACTT
>CAIGRL010155963.1:0-10881 GCA_903798325.1 Fraxinus xanthoxyloides
ATATTCTTGGATTTTCTTCACATACCAATTCCTTTGGTGGCCTTACCATTTTGTCCATCTTTGGACAAAGAAAGAATGCCAACGATTTTCTTGGAACTTTACTGTTTACAACTGCTCTATGCAAGCAACTCTTGTAAATCCCATTCGATAGAGCCTGCAAAACATTATAATGGTCAGTCATATCCAGTACTGCGCGCTCAACGTGTGCTTTGAAAGAGGCTTTTAACTTACCATGAATGTGTCACCAATGTTGACTACAAAAGCTTGTGGATTGGGAAGAATGAAATGCCATTTTTCATCATAAAAAACTTCAAGTCCACCAACATTATCTTGATGAAGAATAGTTAAGGAGGTAGGGTCACAATGAGGGCCTGTGCCAAGAGTTAGATCAGGTTTTTGACATGGAGGGTAGTAGTTTAATCTCATTATAGAATCATTTCCTTCAAAGTATTCTCTGAAACAAGCTGGTCCCACCCCAAGGCTCATTCCCAGGAGCTCCATGATGTTAAGAGAAATACTGCTCATTGCTTCTGAATATTCTTGGCAAACCCTCCTTTAACCATCAAAAAATAAACACGTATATAATGAGAAAGGCTGAAACAATTTAAACTTTTAGATGAAACAGTTTAACAAGGGCCAATTTTTGTACCCGAATTGTCTGTAATTCTCACCCATCACATTCAAGAAATAGCTCTCGACAATGTTGGACAACTGAAGATCAGCACTGTAACGAAAAGTAAGTGTCTCTTTCCAGGGAAGCTTGGAGGAAAATCTATTTGCAAAGCTACTAGCATAACCCCAATGGTTACCAATTTTTCTCCGGGCCCTTTGTTTCTCTTCAAGTGGCTTCCCAAAGAAATAGTCCATGCCCTTGTGAGCTTCCTCGACAAGTTCCAAATCGACCCCATGATTTACAACTAGAAAGACCCCGTGTTCTCTACATGCCTGGTTAACTAGACAGGTTGCACCCCAAACCGAGTCCACATCGCCTGAGAGAAAGCTACCCAAATCTATAGTAGGGACATTCAGTACTGGTGGTGGCTCGGAACAAGGTTTCTCATGATCAGGCCATATAAATTGTGATGGTATATTGTACTGGTGTTGAAAAACNTCTATTTGCAAAGCTACTAGCATAACCCCAATGGTTACCAATTTTTCTCCGGGCCCTTTGTTTCTCTTCAAGTGGCTTCCCAAAGAAATAGTCCATGCCCTTGTGAGCTTCCTCGACAAGTTCCAAATCGACCCCATGATTTACAACTAGAAAGACCCCGTGTTCTCTACATGCCTGGTTAACTAGACAGGTTGCACCCCAAACCGAGTCCACATCGCCTGAGAGAAAGCTACCCAAATCTATAGTAGGGACATTCAGTACTGGTGGTGGCTCGGAACAAGGTTTCTCATGATCAGGCCATATAAATTGTGATGGTATATTGTACTGGTGTTGAAAAACAGACGCATCAAAAACCAAAGAATTATCTTCATTTGACATTATAATCAAAATGGGATTGTGATTTGAAATCAGCTTTCAGAAGCAATCAAATTGGGGAGGTATTTATTGAGAGTAGAATTTAGAAGAGGACATGAAAAGAGTTATGTAATAAGGTTGTAGGATAGGCAAGTTGTGAGAATAAAGCCAATGGCCTTTATTGGGGAGGTCGACAAAATTAACTTTGGAATCTTATTGGATTCTCAATGTTGTCATCTCACAAATGATTGGAAGTTGAAAGCAAAACTATTCTGCCTCGTATTCAGATACTGCAGTATTTCCTTTTTCTTACTATTTTCTCTGGATTGTTTGCCAAAATTTACAGGGTATGGCCGTATGGCTACTTTGTGAAACATAGAACTTGCGGGTTTTAACTTTTAACTTCATGGAGTTGCCCTTATCATCGTACTATAGGAAAATATGTTATCATTTTTAATTAGTACATTTGGAGTTGACACACAATTTGATGATGTTCTTTAAGAAAAGTTTCAATACCATCAAATAACATTGACGAGACAATTCGGTAATAGAGGGAACAAGATGCCCAAAAGATAAAAGATAGTGATCGGCGTCTGTATTTTGGAACACAAGATGGGGAAAGAATAATGCCTAAATTCAGTTTACCATACACGCACTATTACAGGCATATTAACATGTTAAAAGTACTCTTAAAGTTGACAAAAAAAAAAACACAAGTAATTCTTTGCCAATTTAAATCAAGAGTGTAGACGTTTTTCTTTATTTTGATTTTACCTACCTAACCTGCATCTTCATCTACCATTCCTAAAAGAAAGTTAACTTTTCACTACAGTCGTTTTGGCAGAGGAAGTTTGGTTTTCATTTCCCAAACTGTCAAAAATAAGAGCACGCATCCATAAATCGATTACTGGTAAAAATAAATGTAACCAATGTTCATTGGAATAAGGAAAATAACTCTTAAAAGTAAATCCTCTTCTCTTCACCTCAGTGCTACCTTCATCTACATAGCTTTCAGTTTATCATACTCGAAAGGGAAGTTAATTTTGTTAATCAAGTGTCTAAAATGTTAAGGCGTTAGAGAAAGTAGAAGGACTAAATGTCTTCATTTCGATTTTGTCATGCCCTTTTGTGCAAACCGAATTTAGTTTTTGATCAAAGATTGAAAAAAATAATAATTAAAAAAAAATGTATAATTTTTATAAATGGACGACGGTGATCTTTTATATGGCTCTAATCTATATTAAATTGTTAAGTTCTTTTTCTTGAAGTCATAATTCTACATCAAGAAAAGCAGAATCATCCAGGCAAAAAATTTACATGCAACTGCTGATATATACAATTTCTCTTTGAACCTGCCACGTTTTTTGACTTGATGATTGATGTAGATTTATTTTTCTATGGGGTAAAATATATGAATTATTCTACATGTACATGTGTACATAATGTCCAAATGGCATTGGAAAAAAATACTTGGGCATTATGTACATGTAACAAAACCCAAAATATATTCAGATGTGGGGATTTCATCACCATTAAGAAAGGGTTCTCTTTTTCAACCTGAGGCAATTCCAAGCCCACTATTTTAAGGCATATTTACACAACCGAAACCGAGGATGAATGATTTTTTTTCCCAACAATTTCATTGTCTAGTCAATGCCATATGTTTGATGCTCACGATTCATGGAATTGGAAGATCAATCTTGTTGGAGAATTTAAGATTTTAGAAACTGGGGAGCAGAAGAAATCACCAATAAATTCTGCTAAAGAATTATACAGAAAAAGGTAGATCAAATGCTGGTGGTCTAAAAAGGCTGTTTTGTGCTATAGAGATGAGCAAATTGCAGGAACAACAGAATCATGTCACTTCACACGAAACAACTTAAGCTTTACAGGAGAAACTACTAAAACCTAATTTTTCAATGAATACGTGTCATATTTCCATGGCAGATCAAACTCAAATTTTGTTCACAGTAACATAATACACACCATGGCTATTCTCAAAGTAAATATGTTCGTCTTGAAAACAAATGTTGGCTGCTATAACAACCAGTAAAACTAATGAGATTGATGCATTGAATCATGCAATGTTCTTCTTAGCAGTCGTGCATGGAAATCTTTGGCAGAATCCAGATGCATACACCCACTCGAACGCACACACGAGTGAATACTATATTGATTACTTAACTAGATTAATATCAGTAAGCTAGAATTAAAATAATCAGTTCAGTCCAATAACTTGAAGTTTCTTTGACGATTTTCTTGATGATAATGTCAGTGCAGAAACAACTTTTAAGTTTTAAGGTTGAAAGGTGGTCATATGTTCTAATGTCTCACTCAAAAAGTGTCTTCCATATCTCGTTCACAATCTCATTATTAACTAGGAGTGGAAATTGATTAGATTCCTATTTATCTATATAATTTTACTTACTATATTAGTGAAGTATTATTAGTACTTAGCTCGGTCGTAGTTGATTTGTTGAAGTCAAGATTTAAACAAGTATATCCACTCTGTGATAGCACAAGCCTTTAGATGAGGTAAGCACACAAATATCGTGTTTTCATAACTTTCCCTGATGAAAATTGTGCACATATCAAATCTTTGATATAACAAAAATAAAGCTGGCTTCATGGAGATGTGCCTTGAAGACAAAATTTAAATAAAGAAAGAAATCCTCCATAATAGTTTAAACTTTAAGATGATATAATTAACATGTTAAACGAGTTTAACCTTTCTTATAGAAAGAGGAGAGAAGACAGATGAAGTTAAAGAACGAAACTCACTGTTTATTTAGATTCATGTTACGATAAAATTTACCTATGTAATAAAACTCTCCTTTTATATGGATTTGGGACAAGCTATGAAGAAGCAAAGGTGGATTTTTTCTGTTGTTTGTATTATGTTTGTGGATTACATAACCTTTTTGTTTGTTAAACCAATCTCAGATGCATAAATTGTGTGCGATTGTTTCAAGTGTCACCTTTTTATCTTCTTCCTCCTCCCTACTTTTGTGATTGTTATCGCCACAGAAAGGTAATTTTCTTCCAAACCAGGGGAATGCAGCTGCATCAGCTGGCACTAGCACCTTTTTGGTCCAGAACCAGAACCTGTACTGCAGATGGGGGGCTACACTCCCTCCCCATCTCCCTTTATATTATAAAATTTCAAGCTTTCAATAAGAAGGATGTAAATCTACTTTTGGCGGCCATAGTACAAGTAGCAGAAAACCGAGCACAGTGTAAAGGATCCAGCTAAAGGCAATAATACTATAATAATATGTCAATACAATCAACACTCTTTTATATTGTAGGATACAGAACTCCAAAGAAAATCACGAAATTTCAACTGTACCATGGTACATTTCAAATGGCTTAGAAATACAACCCACAACCATCCACAAAAAAGCTAAAACTTTGAGCATTACCCATCATTTATCCACTAAAACACCTCTTGTACTAACCTATCTCTATGATCACCTATGGACAAACCTTTGTGCCATAACCAGGGTGAAAAAAGTGCTATTAGCAACGGATGTCTTTTTAAACAAGAGAGGAAATCATATTTGCTGATTCTTCCATCGCCGTCCACATCAAATAAACTATGAAGCCCAGAGATCTGCAAGTCTCAAATCGAGAACATTTAAATTGGGAGAAGAAAGAATTTGAAAATTATAGAAATTATACAGTACTCATTTCACAATCCAAAGAAAGTTCGATTTAGTTAAAGAGCTATAAAAATTATTAACCAAAAAGCCATTTTTCCAAGTAGTAAAAAATTACGACTTCTTTTAAGAATCTCTTTTAAGTCCTGTTCTATTTGATTCAAAAATGATTCATTGGGCTCCACGGTTTTATAAGGAAAATAAAAAGTAAAACACATTTGCAGATACTTCCTTCACCCACCTCATCTTCACTCATGTTTGGGACTGCGAGTGTAACTGCATCTCTTAACTGTCACAAAAGCATTCAGACATCATGGCACTACAAGTTAAAACAATGAAGTGTCAAGGAAACTGTGAGAAAATCCATATATACCTCTTGCTTCAAAATGCAATTCTTCCCATCAATATCACATTCAGTAAATGCTAGTTCACAAGCTTGTTTGAAGAGTGGCTGCTTCAAGATGTGGGCAGAGCCAAGCAGGTACTGAAACAACATGCACAAAAGTAGCGTAAGTATTGCATGGTAAAAAAACCTTAGTTCATGTATGGGAAACTTTATACTTTCTTGTAATTTAGTCATACATTCATTTAACCACACATTTCGAGGACCCACAACAACCACCCACTAATCCACCACTCTCTCACATTATAATTTCAGGAACTTATAATTTTATCCAAACGAGCACTTAATCTCAAGGCATGATAAATTATGCCTTAATCTCAAAATTTATATAAAAAAACTAGAACAAATATCTGACTCTGAATTTCCTTTTGGTTACTTTTGCACAGTTCCTAAAAATGCATGAGACTAGAATTTAGGTGCCTCTGGAAATACAGGAGTGCGTGGAACATAATGTCAATAATATGCACCAATATGAACAGTAACAAATTACCTGCTTAAATGTTATTTTACCGATCTTCTCCACATCAATGAATCCAAATATCTGCAAAATCAGGGAATGAGGTTAAGAAAATTAGTAAATATGCATTATTATTAACACAACCAGAAAACAAAGTTCATCTTCGAATGAATCTGCAGGCCTAGCCACTGAAAAGCTAACTACTTCTATCACTGAAATAATGTCATCTGCTTGTGTTACATGATCAAATTTAAATACTGATATTCTATGGTTCCAGGATAAAATCTATACTAATTCCTAATATTGTTAAGTACTAAAATAAGAAAAAACATGGTCCTTGAAACATAACAAGAAAAATAAAAAGAACATGATACAACAGACAGTTTCAAGCCAACTTCCTGCACAACAGACCCAGTGAAAACACATATTGCACGGCAAGGAAATAGAGAGATTTATAACTGATCTTACATTTACCATTCCTGGACATTTCAATTTCAACTGTTTAACATTTATTTAAATACCCAAAACGTTGTTATGAAGAAACAATAGGAAACAGGAAAGCACCATTATGGCAAAACGGTGAAAGGAAAAGAATCACTAACAAAGTGCAGAACACTATTAAAAAATGTTCAGAGGCTTACCTTTTCCGACAGAGAACAAGGTTTCAATCTTAGAACCTTGAGAAAGTCGTGAAATTCAACCTGTCCACTGTGAAGAGAATGGAAAGCCATCAGCAGTAAGTTTTTATCATTGTAAAGAAAAAAAAATCATTTTCAATAGAGAAAAAACGGAAGAGACTCTCTCTGTTTGAATGGATAAATGATCGAGGATAGATATCGATCCTTAGCAGATCCCTTCTCACTTTCTTTATCCTATTAGCCATGGTTAAACTACTGATTATTCCTAAAGTGGCAACCTTTTAATAAAATTTGAATACTTTCCAGTAGCCAACGACAGGAGAGTATGATGAAATTAGTGGGTAAGCCTGTACCTAGTGTTGACCAAAATATCATGGAAGTCAGTAATTAAAAAGGATACATGTTAATATGGTTTAACATCGGAGAAGACCCTAGATAAAGTGGAGACGAACTAGAATAACCATGTTGGACAAGGTTTTGTTGGGCTAAGTTTTTAAACAATACAATATAACTGAGATGTACAATGGATGAGCAGACTCTCAGAGGATATATCCAACACAACTGGGCAGAATTAGCCACGTAAACTTTCCAACTGATAAAGCTAATAATCTAATATATGCTGCCAGGGTCAAGACTGGAACGCTAATTAGATGCCATATCAATGTCCTAAATCCTGATTGCTAGACATGAAGTGAAAAAGATAAAACAAAATAAAAAATACAAATCGTCAATCTGAATCAACGATAAATCTTACACTTTTCATATTAATGTAATAAAATTAAGCATATTGAAGCATCACATGATACCTTGGATCTGGATTCATTGATAGAAATGTCTCCAAAAAGTCCACGGCCTCCAAAGATTTTATATGAAACAACTGAAAAGCAACAGGCACAGTCAATCATAAAACCTAGAAGAAAATGGACCGAACCTATCACAAATATATATTATATATTACAGAATGCAACAAAATAAGAGTTCATAAGCCCTGATGCAACTTCCATTCTCCGTTAACATCTTTCAATCAAATTAAACAGGTGACAGTTCAAAGCATTTTCAATACAATATCATATGAAAACCTAATAAAAAGCTTTTTTAACATTATCCAGACACCGTTGTCTATAAGACCATAATAAGTTCATTTCCTAACAAGTCCTACATCAGATCAATATCTATAAAACTTGTGTTCACAAATAATACCCAGAACATAAGTTGCAGGAGAACTAAAGCAATAACCTCTTTCAATTATTAACTTACTATCATCTATCCATCTCAAGTGAATTATCAAAGGTCAGAAAAATTTAGATAATGAGGAGAAAAATAGTTAAAAATGCGGACATCCAAAAAATATTAATTGAAAATAAATAGAATAACATGGTAAAAATGCAAACAAATTAATTTAATAAAATGATTGATGGCATATTTGACTTACTGAATCCACCCAGGCCATTTCAACCATAAATTGAGAGGGGTTTTCCTGACAAAACAAATTGTCAATATTACATCAGGTCAAACTATTCAAATAACTCGAGTTCCAAGACAAAGAACTTTAATCCAACAACTGAACTAAAACATTCTCAAAATTTCCTCAACCAGAAATCCATCCCATAGAGCAATCTAATCATGTAAACGCAAAAACAGTCCTGAGGGCAAATTCAATAGTTTAACATCCACAAATACACACGTCCAGTTTCGTGCCTTCTGCTGTTCATGTGGCAACTCATTTAGATTCATCTCATTCCTATAGTATATTGACACAAATAAAGACAACGGAGTAAATACCAACTTTACATAACCATTATTGTAAGTGAAGGACACGCATCCATTATGTAGTACTTCTGTTCAATCAATAAAATTCTTCTTCTTGATATATATGTCAAGTCACTGATGTTCAAAAAGCACATGAATTAATAAAGCGTTGGGAAAAAGGAAAAGGGATAATTGTAACTGAAGGACACACATCCATGATGTGGTACTTCTGTTCAATCAATAAAATTCTTGTTTTTCTTGAAAAATATGTCAAGTAACTGATGTTCACAAGGAACATGAGTGAATAAAGTGTCGGAAAAAGGAAAAGGGATAATTGTAATGTAATCATCAAGGTCAAAATGCATAATGTGCAAATTAGTTGATTACTAAGCGACATTCTAATAAATTCTCTTTTTTTTTTCCATCACATGGACAGAGTATCAGGCACCTGTGAGCCAAAAGAAGTAAAATGTCAAGTTAATGACATCCCTACACCATTTACATAAAATGGTCAGATTACAACATCTATGAGCAGATACAAGGCATCCATCAGATACAAAAGTCAGTCAAATGCTACTTCAATCTTATTTGCATAATGACATGATATCAAATAAAAAATAAAGATGTAAAATCTGCACAGTTACAAAAATACTTCACTTTCCAAATTCCATTTAAGAACTCCAACAACAATTTATCTTTGTTTAACATCAGTAATTCATCACTTTTTAATGGTAAGGGAAATATTAGCAAACCTGATTCAACTCTGATGCCTTTGAAAAAAGCATGAAATCTCCATAAGAATGGGATGTTTGTACCACATTGAGAGCGCTTGCCATGACAGAGCTAGTCTGCATTTAATAAATGGTGCAAGTTGAGCAAAGATAGCAATCCAATTATGCAGATTGATAAAGTAAGACAAAAGGTGATCTCATACAACATTTTTAAGCATATCCATATGGAAAATGGAATACTTATCAAAGAAAGTCAAGTCAATCGAAAAAAAAAGACATTTTCTATATTGATAATTTGTACAATTATGCAAAGTTCTAATATTTCGAAAAAATGGCCTCTGGAAGAAAAAGTAATAGAGATATCCAACATGGTGTGGTATAAGAATGTGATTAAGCAAGTCAGACAGGAAGATTATTGCTCAAGTGGTTGCAAGTAAAAACCTGAGTCAATTCAAGTACCAAGATCATGAGAATGAGGTAATGAACAAGCCAGCTATTCCTAACTGGAAAATTAATGCAAAACATTTGCACATACATAAATAGAGAAACCTCAGTCGCATGGAACTTATAAAATTTACCATTCAGAAAAGCAAAGCTTTAAGAAAACAAATGCATTAAAAATAAGGTCCATCCAAACAAACAGCAGAAAACCAGATTCCAGAAGATTGTCATACACAGGAAACTGAAAAGGACAAGCAGTTGATATATTATGTTTTGTAACCTAGTGCAAGAACAGCTGACAACATGTGCATATAGCTGGACATGTTTGAATGTATATCATATTAGGACACTACGATATATAAGCACAAGGGAGAAGTTAAAAACATATCAGTAACATATATTAAAGAAGCAAATCTTATAAAAACTACTAGACTTGACTCACCCTCTGAGAAAAATGGATAGCATTTTCCTTCCTATTTTCAAGGGGAGACACGAGAGGAAGATATTCAACCTGTGCAACATAAGATAGATGTATGTGATTACTTCAGATCAACATGGCATTAGTTCTAAATATATAAAACTCAACTGTAAGGAAAACCACATTAATGGATGGGAAGCTCAAGAAATGCACAAGAAACTAAAGCTCACAATGGTTGACAAGGAAAGATTACAATTAGGTATGCCCGGCTTCCGCAAGTTAAAAGACTATTTCTCTCTTCATTTGTAAATTGTACCAACAAAAGACAATTCTCATGTAAAACATTTTGGGTGTGTTTGATTGGCATGAAAAATATTTCATATTTTCCTTGATTTTGAGGATAACAATATTTCAAAAGTTGGAAAATATTTTCCATGAAAAAAATTGGCAATTAAACACTTCATTTTCCAAGGAAAATTTTCCAATCAAACACACCCTTCATGTTATATTATTTGGGAGAAAAGACTGCCAATTATATGAACTGTTCTTGAAGCTCAAAGCTCTTTTCCAATATTCTCAGCATTAAATGGTCCACTAAACTCTACAGTTCAAAAGCATAATTAAATTACACTGAAACAATATGGAAATAAGCTTAGAGTTTTATTTTCGTAGAGCGCCTCGTCCACTAGCCATTTACTAACAACATATAATTAGCGGGAAGGGGGTTGCAACTTTTTGGGCCTGCTGGCACCACATTACAAAGTTTGAGAATGACAACCGGTAACCAAAACAAATGAAACGTGGATCAAACACACAGATGCACATGTAATATACCTCCATGAAATTGTGAAACTGCGTGAACATTCTAAACATCAGCTTTGCAACAGTAATGTGTCCCCTGAACAAAATGATGAATCATG
>CAIGRL010155966.1:0-12251 GCA_903798325.1 Fraxinus xanthoxyloides
AAGGAAATCTAGAGCTTTCGAGGGTAAAGGAGAATTTGATCAGGGACTTGACAGAAGATTTTTGGCTCTCTATATTTCTGGATAAAGGAATATAGTATGAACGGTTGTAATTCTCTAAAAAAAATTCGTAGCTAATACAATTTCACATACAATTTCTACTGTGTAGGTAGTAAAGAGCTCGTTTAGTGTAGATAGTCATTGGCTCTACTAGTAGGCTAACATAGTAGTGCATGAAGACACCTTTTTTTTTTTTTTTTTCCAATCCCATTTCCTGAGTTACACAAAATACATCATTCTTGGTTGGGAGGCTGACCCCTCTTTGGAGTCCATTTATGAAATTGCCTCAATTATTCTCAGTGTCCTTAAATTATTTTGCTATGTTAACTCTCGTCTACCTTTTCCATCCTTACATGTTCCACTGAAATGATGAGAGCTCTTTAAATATGCATGTATTGTCTTAAATTATCCTTTATTCGAGCCACCTCCACTTGTTTGGTGTATATTCTCATTTCTTAGCTACCCATTATAGTATGACCACACAAGCATTTACCCATCCTTATTTCTCTCATATTCTTTTCATGGATATTTTCATTTTAGCCCTTGTCTGGGTGCACTACTTTCACCAGAAATCAATTTTTGGGTCACATCAAATGATTTCATATTGTTAATATAATGTTAAACTATTCAATTCAAGCTGAATCATGCAAGAAAAAAGTCGGTCAGCAATTGTGGCTATCTCTGAAAAGTCTATATTGCCCTTTTACTTCATCCATATTGAATAAAAGAGAAGAAGGGAAATGAATGAGATAGGGGCAATTAAGTAAATAATCATCTTCNAAATGAATGAGATAGGGGCAATTAAGTAAATAATCATCTTCAAACAAAGGGAGTCAAAAAGTAGACCCTTCACGTTTCAGTTTTATATTGATCATCTACGGTGAAATCTATCATAATTTGAAAGAAGCTGCACCAGACAAAGGTATAATGTTTTATCATTCATTACTGTAAGTATAAATGTAGATTTCTATTTTAACTTGGTAGGCATCTTTTGATCCCAAATATCTCATTTTTGCCTGACTCGCTCTAATCCTATGTGGCTATGTTTTGCACCTTCAAGTCTTGAACTGGTACTAGGAAAGATTGAAAAAGAGAAGATAAAGGCAACTTGTCATAAAAAAGATTGCAAAAAAGAGAAATTACAGAATTATATAAAGCATGAAAAAATTAAGTTAAAAACATTTTATATGAGCACCTACAAGCTCAAGACGCATCATATACATTACATGCAATACAAGTCTGACATCAGATTATCATTGCAAGTTCATCCCTTGGAATTAAGAAAACTGTTGAAAGTAGTTTCAAAATTAATTAAACAACTAATAACAATTGTCTTAGAATTATTAACTACGGATAAATTACCTTCAAAATTTCAATATTTGTAAGATCATTAGCTTTATCACTAAGTAGTCTCAGCCAATGAATAAATCTCTCAGTATAAAGATTCACCATGAGCTGGAATATTTCGTACCTACAGGCATGTTAATAAAAGAAGGGATGTCATCAACAGAGGAAAATAAACTAATCACTAGTCACTCGAAGTAAAACCTAAATCATGTCTAAGAACTTACGGAGAGAACAGTTAAATAAACAGAGATTTAGTTACTAGAGACATGACACATAAAAATTGAAAGAGCAAATGTTTCAAGGTAACATGGAAGACAAGATAATAGCACCCATATTGGAGCACAGATGAACAGATCTTGTCATCTTAAGCAAAAGAACTAGGAACTAGCTTTATCTAAATCAAGGAATCTAAGACTAAAAGAACTATGCATGTGGCACTGAAGAAAAAATCTAAATCACAAGTCTGAATGAAAACAAAATGCAGTTTATTGCTCATGACTACTTAGGGGAAAATAAATAAATAAATAAAGATAGTGGCTGGTAAGACCAATCCAGAATTTTCTCATCTTTTCTGTTTTATACATGACCTTCAAGAAGTAGATGGGAAAACCCCAATGTCAGAAATATTCATCACTTCAACAATCTAAATGAATGATTTGGCATGCAGCAACACTCTGTCAAACAGCATATGTTGGGAGATGCATCCTAGAAGAAACGTAACCAAACCTCGGAGTTAGTTAAGTAATAGTTACATGAAATTCATGAAAAGAGCAAATGCAGAGAGACCAATTATTGGAGTTGTATTTATATTTAGCACTGCTTGAAACTTAGCCCTTGGTTGTCAATCATTATTTCAAAACTCTTTTTTTCTTATACTCATTTTCAACCACACATTCTCACAATAAAATATTCTTCACGTAAACCCAGAACTTTTCCATACTTTTTAACCACGCATTCTCCAAAAATTTACCATTCAAAAACTCATTCTTTCCAAAAAAAATTTGTCAAACAGGGGCTTAGTTGTAATGGACGTCAAAATGATAAGGAGCAGGAAAGGTAACTTCAAACCAACCGTGAATTACAAATAAATTTGAGCATTTAGCTAAAACCTGTAAAGTAACCAACAACCAGACCAGAATCAAATTTTACAAGGCCAACCTTGGAGGAAAACATGGTGCCACATAGTCGTATATGTCTCCGAGCTCCTCACCAATCTGATATAAAGAAAAAATGCTGCTAGAATCAAACTACAATGAATTTGTTCTATCAGAAGCTCACGAAAGACTAGGCCACAGCGGAGTCGTGGGAATGGTAAAATTGATATCTCATATTTAGAGAAGGATATGCAAACACTCATTCCAATCAGAACCTGATGACACTGCAGGGAAAGAACATAATTGCAAACCCTGATATTCACATGTCATAATTTTGATTCATGAATTATATCTATACTTAATAGTCTAATTAGTAGTTGGTTCTGTAACTATTAAAAGTTAGATGTTTTACTTTTACCAAAATAAATAAATTAGCTATACAGTTCATAGATGTTGATAAAAGGATTGTTAATTAAGATTTATAATCTCTTCAAGCTTGTTTTATAATTTTTGCCACAGGTTTCCCACCTGGACCATGTATGTGAAGTTCCAAAAATACAGTCTATAATCACCTAAATAAAGCAAAAGTAAACAAAATGGGTACTTCAGGGAATCAGTTCATTCCACTACAAAGGCTATTGTCTATTGAAGACATTGCAATTAGTAGTTTGAATTCTCAATTAAGACTTTCAGCTGTTTACTATGTATACTTTCAGTTTCATATAATTCCTCACATTTCACTATGCTTAAGAGTTCAGGGGACAAAAATGTTATTTTCAAATGTCATTAAAATTTTTGAAAGAGCTTATAACTACAAGCATCCAAATTACTTTTCATGCCAGTGTTCTTAACATACTCACCAGCACTGGCAGATATGGGGGAGGCTGCACTGAGCTGCAGCCTTGGCCCATACCCTATTTTGCTTTGTAACTTTTTTCTTAAAAAGCTATATTTCGGCCCAAATTTGAAATTAGCCCACTATCCACTTTCTCTAATATTTGTGCACTTTCAACCTAATTTTTTAAATGGACCAAATTTTAGAACTACCCCACTTCCAAATCACTTGCTCAAAATATAGAACTTCTTTCAAAATTTAATGTGGTAGGTGAAAGACAAAGAACAACCTTATTTTTGCTACAGTAGTCCAAATAAATAAAACCCAAATGAGAGGATAGAATTGTATTAATTGATGTTTTATCTTCACATAAGAAAGCATATCCATGTTAGCAGGCTTATGAGCAACATAATTATCTAATGAAACTAGCCATACATATAAAATATGGTGACGGACCAAAAAAAACCAAAAAAAAAACACTATTGAAAATCTTAAAAGTAGTTAAAATTTAATTTTTGTATTTTTCTTTTATTAATTATACTTATAAGTTCCAAAATACTTATTAACCATGAAATATATGTTATTATCAAAATAGGTAACTTGCTCTATATTTAATTTATCAGTAAAATAATATTTCTTAAAAAATTATTTATTTATAAATTAACATTATTAAAATTATATTATTGAAGTGAATCAAACATGAAAGTGAAATAAATCCAATTTCTTTGAACTCTCGATATTCTTGGTCAGTTTTTCCTACTTCGGGTGGAATTAAAGTGTGTTGATATAGAAGACTAACGGTCATATAAGATTATATTTTCGGAACGATGTATTTTGACTAAAAACCTTTAATAACTGGAATGACTTGTTCTTTTTAAGCCTTGAGTCTCGTAATAGTGCAAATAGGTTTTCTTAATTTTTTGTTGGTGGGTATACATCATTTGTTCATGTTTTCGCACATTTTATATTTTCTAGGGAGGTGTCAAGATATTTTATTTGGCAAGAAAAGCTACGAAGATTTAGTAACACATCTTAAGGATTGATATGTTTATACTTATATGAGTATCCGACTCACTTTGTCATCAGTGTCATGAGCTTAGCTTTTTAAACTATAGTTGATGCGGCATGGTGCATCTCTCATGGCATGAATTCACTGATTTTATTTTTTTTAAAATTTCAGCCCACCTCATCATCTTTTCCTGGCTCCACCCTGCTCACCAGGTCACTACTAAATTTAAAAATTAATAAAACTACTCACTAACACACCCCAATTATCCAAATTAACCCCCTAATTTACTCCTGAATCTGCACAACCTACAAGTTGGACAGCATGAGGTACAGCATGAAAAGATTTCAATCTACTTCTTTTCTCTGTCAACCATTGGCCGAAAAATCCCCTACCTATTTTCTTCTCTCCTTTTGAGCGTGTTCTTTTCTTTATTTTCTTTTCTTCTTGTCGTCTCTCAGTTGTTTCTCCTTACTTCTTCGGCTTCTTCCTCTTCTTCTTCTTCTTCCATTTTTTCTCCTTCGTCACCTTCCCTGTCACCATCTCCCCTTTCGTGATGAAGTAGGTTCTTTGCACCTAGTTTTGGTTTAGCAGCCACCATCTAGAACTCTATCAATTCCATGAACTGTGTTCTAAAATCGGATCCATTGTTTTATTTCTTTAATAAAAAAAAATAGTGCCTCAAAAATTGTCAGAAATACATTAATCCAAGGACTCCATGCATTTAAAAGATCCTGTTCAAATTAGTCATGAAGAGGAACCAGAAGTGACTCAACTTTGTTGTCAAAATGAACAGCACAAGCGGAATAAATTGAAGAGACAAGTGAAGAAGTAAATGAGAAGTGCTTCAAAAGAAACGGATTTCAAACTAACTATCTAATCCATTGACACGTAAAGTTTTGTTTATAACATCAAAATACTAACGTTGATATTCGAACCTTTTCTCCTTTCAATTGCTTATAAAAATTCAGCTAAGGAATATAAACAGATAGTTTCAGTTAACTAACAAGGATAGAGGATATAGAAAGATTGGTATATGCATACCATTCGAGCTTCCTCCAGAGCTCCTTTAAGGTCTTCAAAAACAAGCTGAAATATATATAGTTATCAGTACAGCTGACAGGGATTTACACAATTCTAATCTAATGCCATATAACATAAGCACATTAAATCATGAACCTCACTGAGCAATTTGTCGAAACGTGCTTCAACAGACTTTCTTATTTGCTCATAACATTTATCCTTGTAGCCTTTTCCTTGAACCTTGAACTTCTGTTGGGTAAGGTTTCTAGAAGAGGCACTCATAGTGGTAGATTTTCTGAAGGGAAAATCAACCAATAAGATTTACAAAATGATGTAAAACTACAAATTGCAGAAGATTGACGAGTAATGAGTCTAGGCAAGAAGCTATCAGGTCAAAAGACAAAGCGTTAGCATATTCAGGTAAGTACTTGGTACTTCTATGAGGATTTGCTATTGATGCCATTGCACCACCTCCTTCAGCCTCAGCTGCTTCTTCTGCAAGTTGTTGATCCAGGATTTCTTGCATCTCAACAAACCTACTTAGTTCAATTTTTTTATTTTTTATTTTTATTATTATTATTATTATTTTTTGTGAGATGTGGGGAATACAGAGAGAGAACCCAATTAGCACCTACGAGGATTTAGAAATGTATTCCATTTAGATAAGATATACCTCAATGCACGAACGAGGGTCTGTGGGCTGCAAAAGAAAATAAACATGAATAATGAACAGTAAACAGAACAGAAAAAACACACAGAGGTCCTTGTTAAACTAAAAACTTTTATGAAAATAGTGAATTGAAATCCAAGTATAATTGTAAATAAGATACTAGTTTTATAACAACATAAAAAGTTGATCAGTTAAATAGCAGCAGGTTTAGAAACAATACAGAATTTTGTATACTTTCAGCTATTGGCCCATACACAGACGTACTTACATGACAAAAAGAGGTTGGGAAAATATCATCACTAGTATTATTGCTAGTTCCTATTTATGATGATCATATCGCACTACAACATGTTGAGGTTATGTATTTTAGCTCTTCTATTCCATCTAAACAGGTGGACCAAAAAGCCACTATCTCAAACCTAAAAGCCAATATCTGTGATCTGTCCTCTTGTTCTTTCAAAAGTCAAATGAGAGCCTACTTGGGAGTTATTGTCCAATGGGTTTGACCCTTTTTTGGTGACATCGTTTATGAAATGTTGGAAAACCAATGCTTGTTAGTTTTTAGGGCATTGATTTCCAAAACTAATGCAATGTAATTTAGGTGTATTTCTCAATCCACCAAATCGGGTTTGGTCTTTTTCAATATATCTTCCAATTTTACCCTCTAAAACAATTATTTTACAAGACAAACATTCAATTATATGTAAAATAAAATGCCTTTTATGTGAGCAAAAAAATTACTTTACTTATAAGTAAAAAAATCACTTTTATGTAAAAAAAAATTGCCTATGAAGTAAAAAATACTACTAACAAGACAAAAATTTACTTATAAATTATAAGTTATAAAAAAAAATTAGTAATAATAATTCTTGTTTAATATGTAAGTACAATATTAACTTGTAACTATAATACTAATAAGTAAAAAATTACTTCAAAATTAAAAAATTAATTATGAAGTAAATTTTCCCTTTTTCAAGTTAAAAACTAACTTATACATAAATAATTATTTATAAGTAAAAAAATTTTATGAGTAAAAAAATTTCATATAAGAAATTATAAATTGAAAATTCCACTAAGTGACATACAAGTTTTTTATCTTTTCTTCCTACAATTGATACATTGCTCACATTTTTGCATCTTTTGCCAAAACAAGTAGAACTATTATAACAGAATATATATTATGCCCCTGTTTCAGCTCCATTTTTCCAAGAAAATGTGTTTTGGAACAGTAAAAAGTTGGCGAATGTGAGGTTAAAAAATAAGGAAAAGTTTTGGATTTTGTGTAAAATTATTTTATGGGACAATGTGTGGTTGAAAATGAGCGTTGAAAAAATGAAGCCCAAACAGGGGCTATGTAGTAGGTGGCAGCAGGGAGTAATTGAACAACATTGATAAAAATTGTCCTCTTTGAAGAGGTAAATACTAGACATTGATATAGAGTACGTTTTATGCATTAAAACTGTTACAGCATGAAATAACCACATAATATACATTTTATTGCACTAATAGGTGGTCAGCAATCATTTGCAGTATCACGTGAAGAGAAACACGGAAATATTTGCAAGATAAAACCACTTTCTCTAAACGCATTCTACAACATGTATGTTGATGAGATTCAATCATGTCTCTTCCTTTGTAATTACCTCCAAATAACCTTGGATTTTTTATTTTATTTAATAGATAACTAGTTTCTGTCCCCCATATCCCAATTTTTATTACTGAATGATAAGGGTTGCCAATTTTTTTCAGTACTGGTTCCTGTATATCAAGAGGAGGACACAAGGAACATGTGCCAAACCAGCTTTGCTCCAGATTGTCTGTTTACCACAGAGGTTCGGTCTTATCCTCTTAGGCAGTTCACACTATTTTAGGAATAATTATAAAAATAAGTGGAGAAGCTTGAAAAGAACATTAAAATTATATTAAAAGAAGTGAGAACAAATAGATGCCAACTCAAAAGGAAAATAAGCATACCTCTCTTTAGCAAGTTTAAAAAAGTTGGATATATGACCCCATAGTGTCTTCTCGAATGTCTCCCATGTGTGATCTATGTCTTCAAAGTATTCCCTGAGAAATGTTGTGCACTTCATTCATTGTAAAAAGACAAACGTTCATTATTTTTTCCAACAATTTTAGAAAATCATCTTAGCATCAAAATATGTATCAAACAACCTATATTAAAATTTAAATTATAAACACTACTTTCTATTACACTACATTGAAATGAAACAAAAAATTTCACCTTTCACTTTCAACAAATACAAGCATATCCAGTGCATGGGTAGAGAAAACCAATGCCAATGCAGCCTTAGTTTTTTATTACGAAATTTAAGGGTATTACAAATGACTGCGACTAATCTGATGGAGGAAAGGATTTCTCTCTACAAGTGAGCAGTGACTACAATTTTATAAGTCAAATGGCATGCAATCAGAGAGATTTCATCACCAATGATGATCTCACAGCGAAAAGACGATTCTTTTTTTCTTTAACAAAAATTGGGATAATGAACTCAAGGCAAAGATCCTAACCTTAGTCTGCCAACCTCTTCTTTGTGAGATGCAGCAGCACCTAACGCAAACCTTCGTTTTCCATCCAGTGCAGTTAACCTCTACAACCAATTGAAGATAACAAATGAAAGACTATTTTTTAGGAGTATAACATATGACAAAATCATTTTAGCGGATCAACAAAACAATGATAATCCATGTCCACAACAAGCTATACCTCATAGGTGTTAGTAAGTTCCTTGTCATCACTCAAAGAATCCCGCGCTTCAGCAGCCTCTACAGATATCGACATCATACCCTCTACATCCTAAACAAGAAGGGAAAGCAATAGAAAGTTTCGTACTTAATTAGTGTTAAATGTCCTATTACGGTGGGAAAAAAAGCATATATGGACAGAACAGTTTGCAACAGCACAATTAGCAGGAAATGCCCAGTTGGCATGACTATAAGATATATTTAAAAAGAAACATTGACCATAATAGATATAAGATAACTGGATTACGTATATTGATCGCGTGATGTAAAGAGAAAAAAAGGAAAGGAAGTATACTCACCTTCAAAGTTGTGTTTAGATTATTCCTTGCATTACTAAGGAGCTTTATTTGATCGTGATTTTCGATCAATGTCTGACATTCTTGACACAAACTGATTTAACACAAAGATCTTAGATAACCAAAAACATGAATAGGCCACCACACGTTAGAAATATTTATTTATTTGTACTTTGGGGGTGGGGGTGGGGGAAAAGGACAATGCAAATGTATATGAGCATCTTTCACAATATTCATACTTTTCAATTTCCACGAAATTTTCTCGTAGATGGTTTATCGTCTTCTGAGATAAAGAAAGCGATTCTAGACCTGCTTGAGCCTGTTCAACCTGAAACCCACAAATTTTAAAGGGGAGAAAGGACTCTCTCTCTCTCTCCCTCCCCCCCTCCCTCCCTCCCTCCCTCTCTCTCTCTCTCTCTCTCACATAAAACATTGGGTTAATGAACTCAAGGCAAAGATCCTAACCTTAGTCTGCCAACCTCTTCTTTGTGAGATGCAGCTGCTGCTAATGCAAACCTCCGTTTTCCATCCAGTGCAGTTAACCTCTACAATCAATTGACGATAACACATGAATGTTTTTATCAACAAACGTGTGATGAAATATTTTAGTTGATCAACAAAAGAATGATAATCCATGCCCACAACAAGCTATACCTCATAGGTGTTAGTAAGTTCCTTGTCATCACTCAAAGAATCCCGCGCTTCAGAAGCCTCTACGGATATCGACATCATACCCTCCACATCCTAAACAAGAAGGGAAAGCAACAGAAAGTTCATACTTAAGTATTAAATGTCCTATTACGTGGGAAAAAAGCACATACGGACAAAACAGTTTGCAACAGAGCAAGTAGCAGGAAAATGAGATATATTTAAAAAGAAAAAAATGACCATAAGAGATATAAGATGACTGGATTATGCATATTGATTATTTGATGAAAATGAGAAAAAGGCAAGGAAGTATGCTCACCTTCAAAGTTGTGTTTAGATTATTCCTTGCATTACTAAGGAGCTTTATTTGATCGTGATTTTCAATCAACGTCTGACATTCTTGACACAACCTGATTTAACACAAAGGTATTAGATAACCCAAAACCTGAATAGGTCATCACACGTTAGAAACGTTTTGGGGTTGGAGTTGGGGGAAACAGGATAATTCACATGTATATGAGCATGTTGCACCATATTCATACTTTTCGATTTCCACGAAATTTTCTCGGAGATGGTTTATTGTCTTCTGAGATAAAGCAAGCGATTCTAGACCTGCTTGAGCCTGTTCAACCTGAAATCACAAAATTTAAAGTGTGGGAAGGAACAAATCATAAAAAAGGAAGACTGATTCAGAATATACAGTTTTCCTATCTCCACAACCATAAGCTTACAGGAAGCTAGAATGCATCAAAAATGATAATTTGCCCCGATTGATATATAAGGCAATATAACAAGGTTTACAGGATTAGGAGTGTAGCCTACCTGTTCAACAACCATCGTACTGAGATGTGCATCATTAGCCTGAAAAAAAACCCAAAACTAGAAGTTTATCGCCAGACTTGAATAATCTTCTTACATAGCTATATTTATGTCATTATGCACTTATGATAATTAAATGAATAATGCATAGCTATATTTATGTCATTACGTGTTTATGATCATTAAATGAAAAATGCATAGGAGTAAAGTCGAAAATTCAAAAGATTGAAACTTCAATCCAATAAACAATGGAGGAAGAGAAGCTAATTCTATGGAACAAGCTAGCTGTAACACTATGTCAAGTTCCCTTGACCCCACTCAATTGCAGCTCCAGACATCAATCTCAAATAATGGAACCATACTTCAAGAACCAATTCTGCACATCATATGGAGTCTAGTCACTACAAGCGGTGTTGTAGGTCTTTTCTCTAATTTATCAATATTAAAATGAGGTTTTATGATTCTGCTTCCTTTTGTATATATCCCAGTCACTCAAGGATTTTTTTTTTTGGGTGTAGTATATGGGTAGTAAGTTATTGAAAAGCCGTAAGCAAGGTAGCCGGGAATTTCCAAGGTAGCAGGGAAGTGAAATTCCTTAAAGGGTATATCACTGCTCCCCAATTGTTAAAATTTTTCAAATATCTTTGAATCGTGAATAAAATGAAACTGGTTCAGGTCGCGTTCACTCCAAAACTCAGCAATGAAACAGATTAAGGCCTCGGAATCCAAGGTCCAATTCCAAGAATTCGAATACAATTAAGAGAACTCTTGTAACAGAAAATAACAGTTATAAAGAAAGTTTGTAGCTAAATGATAAAAGTAAAACCTGTTGGCGAGCAATGTAATCGGCTTTGATGGAAGCAATGGACTGCGAGAGCTCCGACAGCGGAAGCAGCTTCACCACCTCTCTCACCGACGCCTCCTTCGCCTCCACCCCGAGATCCTCCACCATCATGTTTCTCCTACTCTAGAGTGCTGAGCCTCAAACTCGTAAATTTCTATGCATAAGCTCTCAGCAAAAAAATTGAATAAAAATTTAGAACGAAGATGAAAAGAAACTCGAACAAAATTTCAATTGTTGGAATGGTCAGTTATTTGTGATTAATAGTTATTTAGCAGAGGGAATTCTACGACTAGATGTCTAGATCGCGCAGAAAAGTGAAAAATAAAAATTGAGATTGAGAGTGACGGGTCGGGTCGGGTATATGGAGTTTAGCCGGGTAAGAACCTGACACGGGTTCGGGTTAGATTTGGTCATTGGAGAAAAGTCTTGGAATGTCTAAATTCTCCCCAATGGACCTTCAAATTGTAAAAATGTTGATTTTTCTTAAAATAAAATAAAAAAATTGTAAATACAAGGATATTTGAAAAGAATAAATATTTGTACCAGACATTATAATTTATGCCATAGAAGTCAACTATTTATTATTTTCGAATAAAATTAAATTAAAAGATTAATAACTAATTTAGAACAAAAATATGTTGAGCGACAAAAAATAAAATAAGACTATAAGTTCGACGGCTAGCCACATTTTAACCCTAATGAATTATCTTATATGACCTCAATGTCATTGCAAAATCAAGTTAACTATTATTATTTGTATGCAAATTTACATATAAAATCCCATTAAGATCGGATATTATCCAATAAGAATTGAAATAATAGGTAACTTATTTTGATTTTAAAACCTTA
>CAIGRL010155989.1:0-12306 GCA_903798325.1 Fraxinus xanthoxyloides
AATGCTTTAGCAACCCTTTATGTTGGGAATTTTGAATTTTTGATAGCTACGATTTTATAGTACGAAATATGTTATATATGATGTTAACTTAATTAGCAAACACTTGCAATTTAATGATATATGCTTATTATTAGAGCTAGAAGCTACTGGAAGATAATTGAGCTGAAGCTGATAACTAAAGCAAGAAGGAATCAAGTTGGAGTTAAATTAATTTATTAGTTTAAAAAAAATATATGATATTAAGAAAATTTAAATTTGAATTAAGTGCTATCTAATAAAATTTTCTTAGTATCAGATTTTTTATTACTAATTGTCACGTTTAGTGCTGAATTGCTTGAGGACCAAATTACCGCTTGAGCATAGTTGGAGGATCAAATTTACATGTTGGAATAGTTGTAGGACAAATTTGTCGTACTACATTAGTTGGAGGACCTACTTTTCACCCTTGAATAGTTGTAGTACCCAATTATCGCCTAAAGAATAGATTGAGGTTTTGAATTGTCTCCACGAATGAGTTGGAGGATCAAATTATATACATAAAATAGTCAGAGGACAAAATTATAGAAATTTAATAGTTGTGGGACAAATATGTAGAGTTAAATTAGTTGGAGGACCTTATTTTCACCTTTGAATAGTTGTAGTACCCAATCATCGCCTAAAGAATAGATTGAGGATTTGAATTGTCTCCAAGAATTAGTTGGAGGATAAAATTAGATACTTAAAATAGTTAGAGGACACAATTATAATCATTTAATAGTTGTGGGACAACTTTGTCTTATTAAATTAGTTGGAGGACCTCCATTTCATCATTGAATAGATGTAGTACCCAATTATTGCCTGAAGAAAATATTGAGGATTTGAATCGTATCCAGAAACAATTTGGAGGATCAAATTGTACATAGAGAATAGTTGGAGGAACAAAATGTCGCCAATTAATAGTTTGAAGACGAATTATAGCTTGAACACAGTTGGAGGACTTATTCTCTTTGAATAATTCTAGGAATAAATTGCGGTTTCTGTATAGATGGAGGGCAAACTTGTTGATTCCTTATAGTTGGAGGACCAACTTGTCGTCTGTCAATAGATTCATCTACAATGATCTAATTTGATCCTTCAACTATTACAATTATTTAATTTCATCCTCAAACTACTAGAATTATCTAACTTGATCCTTGAACTATTATAATCATCTCATTTCATCCTTCATCTATATGTATAATCTATTTTGGTCCTGAAACTATTGTAATCATCTAAATCGATCCTTGGAAAATGACCATCATCTAAGTTCATCCCCAAACTATAAGAATCAATATTTTCATCCTTAAACTATTGGAATTATCATAATTGATCCTTCAACTATTAGGAACTTCTAATTTCATTCTTTTACTTTTGAATCATCCTCAACTATTGGAATCATTTATTTTGATCCTTCATCTATTAAAAATCTAATTTATGCTTCAACTATTAGAAACATCTAAATTGATCCTTCATCTATTTCAAACATCTAATTTCATCCTCTCACTATATAGATCAGATAATATGATCCCTCAATTATTGGAATCATCTAATTTCACACTTCAACTATTAAAATCATCTAAATTGATCCTTAATCTACTAGAATCTTCTAATTTCAAAATTGTTTGATCATTTTGTTATTGGAATCGTCTGAAATCATCCGTCTACTTTTAAAAATTTAATTTCATCCTCCATGTATCAAAATCATCTAATTTGTTCCTTCAACTATTTGAGTAATCTTTTAAAAATTTAATTTCATCCTCCATATGCTAACACTTTACTATTAAAATCATCTAAATTGATCCCTCAACTATTTGAGTCATATTTTTTTACCTTGATCTATTGCCATCACTAATTTGATCCTTCAACTACTAGAAACATCTAATTTTATCCTCCAACTACAAAAATAATCTAAGTTGATCCTACATCTATTGCAATAATCTATTTTAATCCCTACACTATTAAAAATATCTAAAATGATCCCCTAATTATTGAATCATCATTTTTTTTATTCTTCAATAAGTACAATAATCTAAGTTCATCCTTTTACTATTAGAATCATCTGAATTGATCCTTCAACTATTACAATCATCTTATTTGATTCTTTAACTATTCGAAACATGTAATTTGATCCGCACAAACTAAAACAATTCTGAAACTTCCAAATTCCCTCTTATTTCCCGATCTCGTATGCCCTAATCCCCATAATCCTCTATCTCTGTAATTCTTCTATTCAATTTCTCATCTTCAGTGAAAGTACAGTTTTCACCACCAGTTGAGAAGGGAAATGGAGATCCAGACCAGTCATCACCCGAATGTCTTGAGACTGTATGGATGGTTCGACGATGTTGAGCGGATTTTCTTCTTCTCGAAATATGCTCATGAGGAGAACACTACAAAGAGCTTCGGAAATCTGGCCTCCTCTCCCAAAGACAAGCCGCCACCGTAATCACTATCC
Source organism: Fraxinus xanthoxyloides (assembly GCA_903798325.1). NCBI lineage: Eukaryota > Viridiplantae > Streptophyta > Magnoliopsida > Lamiales > Oleaceae > Fraxinus > Fraxinus xanthoxyloides. Next base: position 2,474 of record CAIGRL010155989.1, read on the forward strand.
ATTCTTCTGCGCGCGTGTTTATCTGCTAACATGTGTTTTTATGTGATTGCATAACTGTGCGTCTGTGTATGAGTTTCTTGTTGCGATTGAAATGTGAACTTAATTGTGGTTTAATATTGAATTTCCTCTGCACGAATGATTTGTGAAACATGAAATTCAATACTAAAAGCAATTAAGTTCACATTTCAAGGATTAGAAGCATAAGGAGGTGAAACAGTTTAATCGGATGACAGAAATCAGGAAAGTATTGTCAAGCAGTATGAGCAGCTCAACTAAGGTCGGGATCCTCGCTTCACAGCAGGAGCTCAGCACTTCACTATGGGGCATAGCAGAGGCGTAGATGGCTAAGACATTAATTCCATGATGGAGCACGAGGAGATGATGATCCAGTTTGCTCAATTATTTCCATCACAGAACTTCCGTCCATCACCATCTGATCTCTGAGTTCGAGTTCAGCTTGGATTGCACCACTCATCCTATGATTAGTAAATTTCTTTTCTTTCATTTCTTTTTCACATTGAGAACAACTTGTCGTTCTAGTTTGGGGATGTAATCTACCTTGCTTTTGTGTGTGACAGTATGTGCTTACCGAGTTTGTTAGGTTTTATGTTGTTTGGAGTCCTTTTTTCTTATTCCAGTTATAAGGAAAAAAGAGAAAACTGGTGGTGCACATGGAGACCTTGGCATCCTGTTTCTGTAGTTCAAAAAGAACTCTTATTTTGGGAGATATGAAATCACTACATCATTTTGAACTGCAATACTTTTGCATCTGAATTTAGAGTGCGCACATTTGCCTTTGCACTTTGGGATACTTAATTTTAGTCCGTCGTGATACTTTTTCATATGCATTTTTAGCTTACAGCGACTAGTTCTGCATTGACTATACCAAGTGCTCGAATTACATAGCCACCATGCATTTGATTAACCACCAGCACGATGCAGCTCCTTTATCTGTAGACTGACATGAGGCCTTACTGAAATGAGTTAGTGATGGGCAATGAGTTCTGTCTGGCCTTGTTTTCCTACTCGTAAACATATTGCAGATTGAAATTATTTTTAACTTCGAGATCAAGTAATTGGCTTTACTTGAATGAATATGAGATTAACGTTTTGCTATCTTCAGTTTATTTTACCGTGCTAAATGAAATTGATAAAACTGAGAGATGTCTAGCTGATGAAGCTTGATTTCAATTTCTTCACAATTAGATCATGTTTGGTATGCAGTGCTTGGCAAGACTGGACAGACTGATGAATAGAATTTTAGTTTCTTTTTCTTTCATGTTACTGGACACTGCTACTCAATTTTCCTGTAAATTGTGCCATTAATGCTCTTTTTATAGGTACAGCCAAATAGGTTGACTGTAACGAGCATGGAATGGCATAGAAGCGCAAAAATTTGGATTTTCTCATGACAATCTAATGAAACAATTATGCAGTTTGAGTGTTGGTGGAAGAAAATGTTCTCTTCTTCAGCTGCAATCTAATTACTGCCAAAATGACATTCGACTTTTTTAGTGGAATCAAATTAATTCCATCCAAAAGGGTTGTCAAGAGATCACAGGTGTTTGTGTACCTAAAATCGCACCCAAAAAAGAAGAAGCTGGAAATACCATTCATTTGAAAATGTGTTTCTTACTTCAAACTATAACATGGGTTCATATTCTTGAAAATGCTTCATGAGTTTTTCCACATTTGCCACCACCACCACATATCACATCACCATCAGAGAAAAAATTGTCGTGTGGTGGTAGAGAGAGAGAGAGAGAGAGAGAGAGGGTAGATAGAGAGAGTGAATACAGAGAGACAGGTTGCGTGGTGATAAGAGAGAAAAACTGAATACAGAGAGGCGAATTTAATGTCAATTTTGATGTTTTTCTGAACAACTCCCTGGTGGAAATGTATTCGAAATGCGGATGTTGAGGATGGTTGTTCAGGTTTTTGAGGTGATGAGTAGATGGGATGTGAATTATTGGATGCAATTATTTTAGGATTTGAACTGCACGGGGACGTTGAGTGTGTGTGTAAATGTTTCAGTTGAATGATTGATGAAGAAAGATTGATGCCTAACTCGATCACATTTGTTGGCTAATTGAGCATCTGTAATCATATATGATGATTAACGAATATGATATGAAGCCAGTTTTAATCCACTATGGTTTTTTGATTGACCTTCTAGCATGTAATGGACGAATCGATGAAGCACTTGATATTGTATCAAACATGCCATTGAAATCAGATGCTGTGATTTGGAGAAATTTTCTTGATGCTTCTTGCAAGAACCATGTAGGTTTGAGTTTAGTGATGAACGCTCACGGCAGATGACGGAGTCTGAAGGTAATTCCTGCAGTGGCGTTTATGTTCTTCTATCAAGAGGATACGTAGCAGCAAATAGGTGGAATGATGTCGGTTTAATAAGAAAAAATGATTACCGATAATGGTGTCGCAGAAGAGCCTGGCTGTAGTACAATGGGAATCAATTGCGTCGTTCTTGAATTCTTCGCTGGCGATACGTCTCATCCACAAACAGGAGATTAACTAACAGTTAGATGACGTTGAAGAAAGGTTGAAGTTGGTAGGGCATGTCCCGACTATTCACAAGCAGCTATGGTTGATGATCTTGATGATTAAAAGGGCCTTTCGCTAAGGCTTCACAGCAAAAGACTTGCTATTGCTTCTGGGCTCTTGAACTCGAAACCAGGTATTCCTATTCGTATATTTAAAAATCTACAGGTATGCTATGACTGCTACAATGTTACTAGGGTGGCAATGGGGCGGACGGGTCAGGGCAACGTCCCCTGCCCCCCGCCCCGTCAGGCAATTTCCCGCCCCGTTACCCGTTTAGGGCGGGGCGGGGCCTACCGGTAAAAAACTTCGAATTGAAAATGACCCAATGCTTGTGAGATGACTTTGTACTAGTTTTTTTATTAGCTGATCATACATCTGTCTTGCTACAAGACGATACTTTCTAACTTGGTCGCTCTACATAAACGGAGTGATCGTGAAAGAAATCGAAGAAACGAATCTGGGAGTGTCCTTTTTTCTTTTAATTATTTTTGATTGTGGGTTATGTAATACAAAATCTTCATAATTTTACTTAATAAGTCGAGACAATTTAAAAAACGTAATCAAGATATTTGGATCAAAGAATTTCACCAACATAAATAATAAATTGTAATATTTCAAAAAACTTAAGAATCAATGTGAATTCAAGTACAATATCAAAAAATTCAGCACTTCAATCAATACACACACTATATCTATATGACTGGCATGTAGAAATCTCAGCCTGTATCTTTCACCACTATGGATGTATTTACAAAATCTTCATGAATTCAGAGTTTTTAGCGAACTTGCTATTATTTATTGATTGCATACTGTTTCACTGCTCGCCTCGCCCTTTCTGCTCTCTTGATTCCAAGGGTCTCGGGATATAGCTGAAGCAGGATGTACAAAACACGTATTGATGATAACTTCTGGTTTTTTTTCTTCTAAAATGGCAAAACGGTTTTCGCCAAATCTTGACCCACTGATACAGCAAAACAAGAAAATTAGGTAAGTGCGAAAATTTGATGAATAAAATTAACGTATAAACTCAAATTCTCGAGGTTGAGACTAAAAACTAGTAGCATGTACAACGTAATTTAGAGTAAAAGATTACCTTGGGACGAGGTCGGAACCACAATGACATGAATGATTGCATTATTGGGAGGAAGCTGCAAACGAAGAGGATAAAGCTTCCCATTCAAAGGGCTACGAGTGCACACAATAACACCATCGATTCCTAATTCCTCCTCAAGCCTCTTAGCCAATTCAAGAACTTCATTTCCTTTGAATGTAGTGCAAAGTTCCTCAAATCCCTCATCAATTTGCCCTTGTTCATCAGCTATATGGAAGTAAATCAACCTTCCATCCCCCCCTTTCGGTGGCGAACTAACCAAAGAATCATTCGACTGCAAAAAAAACCGCAGTGTTATACACTCAGCATCCATAAATATGTTGAATCTCTTCATCTATAAGTTTAAGTCATTAGAAAAAGAAAACGCAAGTCTATATTCGTATAATCAACATGCCCGTTATAAAACTTTCATCAACAGGTTTTGTAAGTACCTCTTGTCGAGAAAAGCTAGCAAATTCTGAGGAATGAGTAGAAGGCGGGATTGAATTGGAAGCAAAAGAATCAGAGTGGACCTCCAAAGGCGGAGGCGGTTTAGCTACCGGAGAGTGCGCCACCAATATCTCCACCACATCAACATCCCATAAAATCCATTCCTGAGTGGCGGTCCGCTGAGGAACATCATGCGTAACCGAGTTCCTCCACGGCGGCAGCCCCCCGTTTGCACGTAAAAACTGCCCGTACCTAGTTTTCAGCTTAATAAATTTCCCTTCTCTTACGGGCTCCCACTCCACCGACGAGTCGAGCCGCCGCGGCAGAGTCTGCTCCACCTTCCGCCCCGTCATTCCCAGCAGAAACGGCTGGTTTGTGGCTGTTAAATATTTGCCGTAGCAACTTTTCAGGCGGATTATTCCTTCCAAATTCTCAACAAATTCTACCGTCCATTTTGCAGCGGTGGATGAGCCGTTCCGATCCTGGGTAACTGATTCTTCATCTTCCTCCGCCGTTAAGTACTTATCGTGGGCACTCCTCAGCCTCACTGCCTTGGCCTTCTGAAACAAATCCATAGCTACTTTTCTTCTGAATTTCGGACCCAAATTTTACACAGCAAAAAGTTCTAATTATGTTAAATTAGGTTGGAACAGTTATATATATAAATCTTGAAAGGTGAAGGAAAAGGAAATCGCATAATGAATGACAGTCAGAACCAGCCAGGCAGCCATTAGATGCTGAAGTCTACCGTGTACGTATAGAAGACACCTTCATTGGTTCTCCAAGCGCGGTATTATGTTGACAATGTCACGTGGGTCCACACGACATTGTCTGACAATTCAAACTTGGAGGCTAATCAGGTGGTCAAATGTGGTTCAGTCTAGTTTCTATTTGATTTTTCTGATAAATCAGGTTCGCTTATCTTAACCAGTAGGACTCATTTTGATATCAATATTACTCAAATTGGAATGATTTTGGTCTGGATCGAGTCATGTCAAGTGTCAACTTCGACCATCCGAATCATTTACGACACTGGTGGTCGTTCATAAAATAAAGAGTAATGTTATTCATCCCCAGTGGAATTACAAACACAATTTAGATGACGTTAAATGATAAGTTAAATAAAATGTGAATAACATTATTCTAAAATAAAAGGGCTGCTGAATTTTCTCCATACGTAGTAACTCAATTTAGAATTTGTTTGTCCCCCCCATTGGATAATACCAAAGATGCTTTTTACCTTCAGCCAAAAAAATGTAAGAAAGAGAGAGGTGGGAGAGACTTCTCTGACCTAACTTGGATATTATCTTCAATTTCTTACAAGATAAGAAATAAGCTAAAAAGCCAGTGGACCCATAACTTTTAATTTTATAAGCTATTTTGTTGCAGATTTTTGGATTATTTGACCAGATGCTTGCAATGAAAGTTATTTTGGAATATACTGAAATTGCGATATGATCCAACTTATTTGGTTATTATTTATTTTGATCCCACAAATGGAAATGGAAATGACCATAGTAGTGAGGAAAAAACATAAAAATAATAATTGATTCATAATTTAAATTAACCTTCTAATGTCAATGTAAATTTTTCTTCATCTTCTTTTATTTTCAGCATTTTGCTTACGTTATTTCACTATTGAAATGACTTTTGAGGGGAGTGAAGGTAAAATTTTAAAAAATAAAATAAAAATTGAATGTAGGAATTTATGAGTAATCGTGTGCATATTATAAGACGTAAGGAGAAGGAAAAAAGAAGAACCAAATATATGTAGATAGTAATTCTCATAAACTCCAACGGGTTTAAGTAGGGTTTATTAATTAACTCTGCAAATTAATAAGCTACTAGTTGGTTTAAAAATGATATTTTTTATTGGCTTCTGATCGACTACCTTATAAGGAAATGAGCTATTCTACCGATTAACACTATATGGATAGAATCATGATTTTAAACTCTCGATTTGGATCTTATGATCCTACGATTCCAAAATGACGAAAAGATCCAATCGTATTGTAGGATGTTAAAATTGTAGAATCTTATGTTCTCCTTTTTGGATTCTTCTTATCCTAATGATCCTCTATATTTTATCAATACGGACTTTTCAAATTTATTTTTAATAAATTAAGTAATTTCGGTTATTGAACACTTGGACCGAGTTTAATTTTGAATTAAAACTAGAAAAATGCCAAATTTTTTGTAGAGTCAGAAACCAAAAACGGAAGCAGAAATCGTGAGATTCACAAAGAATGTATAAAACATAAAGGGGTCGATTAATATTATTAGGGCTCAGAATACACTAAACATTGTACCCGTCTGTACAAATAAATCAGCCACAAAGAACCTCAAACCCTAAAGAAAACTAACAAAGCAGCTACTCAATGGTTCAAGAACTCAAAGCCAATCTAACCACCTCAATCGAAGAATCACCAAGATTTATGATTAAAATCAAAAGTTTTAATCTATTACATAAAGTATCAACAGTGAGAATGAAGAGAAGAAAACACGAAGGAAGAACCCAGAAGCCTCACACACAGCAAAAGACCGAATAATGAAGGAAAAATGACCATTCAGCTCCTTTTATAGTCACCATCATCATTGTAGACTAGGTTGAAGATCAATGGACCAGAGCAGCACACGTGGCGTTCAATTGGGCTGGGTTGTGGGCTGAATTTCTTTGATTTATTGGGCAATGTTTAAGATTGAAATAATGTTTCAAGCAATTGGGTCAAGCCCGTTTTCATCATTGCCCCATAGTTGAAATGCAAATGTCCAAAATAACATCACAATCCAACAAATCTCCCCCTTGATATCAATGTTATAAACAACCAAACAATTTAATTTCTACGTCAACACTTGCACCAAGGAGAACCATACCTGCAGAAACAACAAATTCAATCAGTATCAATTTTTAGAATTTGTAAACATGATTTAAATTTGGTAAGAGGAAGTACCTTTATTCTCCTATCCGAAGGATTAAATTGTATAGGGATTTTTTCAAGCAATATGGACTCTTTTTGAACTATATCTCTAATGAAGTGCATCCTAACATCTATATGTTTGGTCATATCATGGAAAATTGAGTTTTTACACAAATGAATGTCACTTTGACTATCACAATTAACCATAATAGGATTATGCAATTCATTTAGTTCACTCAACAAGCCTTTAAGCCACAAAGACTCTTTAATAGTTTTAGTAGCAGCCACATATTCAGCTTTTGTAGTAGATAAGGCAACAATAAACTGCAATTGAGACTTCCAACTTATGCAAGTTCCACACAAAGTTCCACACATATGCAGTGATTGATTTCCTATTATCCTTATTACTAATACAATCAGAATCCAAATTTTCTCTCAACACAACTCCCTCTTTACAAAATTTAAAATGTAAACCTAAATCTACAGAATCCTTTAAGTATCTTAAAAGCCATTTTAAAGTAGTCCAATGTTCAGGACCCGAATTTTCCATAAACCTGTTCAAAATGTTAATAGCATGTGCAACATCAGGTCTAGTACATACCATAGTAGACATAACAGACCCAACAACATTAACATAAGGAACCTTTAGCATGTACTTAATATCAGATTCATCATGTGGACATTGTTCTTTACTTAACTTAAAATGACAAGCAAGAGGCAAAGTAACAGGCTTAGAATCATGCATAACAAATTTGGATAACATTTTTTTTTTCACATAATCAGATTGGGTTAAATACCCCTTCTTAAGATTCTCCTAGCATGTCTTAAATCTTTCATTTCAAATTCAGCACTTAAAAAGCATTTTTAATGTCATTTATATCACTTATTTTATATCCAATAAACATCATATCATCAACATACAAAAGAAGATAAATAATCACATCATTCATATGATTTCTTTTAATATAATGACAATGATTAAATGCACTTCTCATAAAACTAATAGATGACACATAATTGTCAAATCTTATATACCATTGTACAGATAATTGTTTTAAACCATAGAAAAATATATTTAAAAGACAAATATGATTAGGTCGTTTAGAATCAATGAAACCTTGAGGTTGACCATATAAATTATTTTATCTAAGTCACCATACGAGAAGAGAGTTTTAATATTCATTTGTTCAAGTTCTAAATCATATTGAGCAATTAAAAGTAAGCATGACTCTTATAATAATGTATTTAACAACATGAGAGAAAATTTCATTGTAATCAATACCAAGTTTTTGTGTAAACCCTTTTGCAACAAGTTTATCTTTAAATCTAAGAGGCTGTTTAGAAGAACTACCCTCATTAATACTATAAACCCACTTACAGTCTACTAAAGACTTATTCTCAAGTTTAGGAACTAATTTTCAAGTATTATTCTTCACTAGGGACTTCATTTTCTTCTTCCATAGCACCTAGCCCCTCATCAGATTGTTGACAACTTAAAGCCTCCTTATAAGATTTAGGCTCCTTAAAAGCTAAATCCTGATATGACAAAACAGGAAATGATTGATAATCAATCATCCTAATATGTTCCCTCATCTCCATCCTAGTTCTATCACGTGATAATCACTTAAAGGATCAACTAATTCATTTACTAAGTCATGTCACCACCTTCAATAGGTTCATGTAAACCAGTAACACCCTCACTCTCCTCACTTGTTCCTCCTCAACAAGTTCAGGAGAGTAACCTAATTTTACTTGCATCCTAGTCTTCTCATCATTTTCACTCTCAGAAATATCACTAGAGATTTTCTTACTCAAACAAAGCATATCAATTTCATTAAAAGTCATATTCCTACTGGTTATCATTTTAAAACATTTCTCATCTCTAACCCAAAGTCTGTATCCTTTAACTCCTTCAAGATATCCCATGAAAACACGTTTATGAGATCTAGGCTCCAACTTGCCTAGACTTTGGTGAGAATACACAGCACACCCAAAAGTTCTCAAAATAGTATAATAAGGCAATTTTCCTGACCATGCCTCTTCGAGTGTCTTACCATTTAAAGTACTGGAAGGAGTCATATTCACAATATATACAGCTGTCATAACAGCCCCACCCCAAAGAACTTTAGGAACTCCTGAACTAATCATCATGCATCTAACCTTATCCAATATAGTCTTACTCATTCTTTCAGTAACTCCATTTTATTGAGAAATATAAGGAACAATTTTATGCCCGAAGATCCCATCATCTTTACAAAGTTGATCAAATTCAGAATTTCAAAATTCCAGGCCATTATCTGTTCTTAAAACCTTGATCTTTTTATCTATTTGATTTTCAATTAAAATTTTCCAATTTTTAAAATTTTCAAAAGTATCTTATTTTTGTTTCAGAAGATAAATCCAAAATTTTCTTGAAAAATCATCAATAAGTGATAAAAAAATCTATTACTACATTGAGTGTTAGTAGATGATGAGCCCCATATGTCAGAATGAATATATTCAAGGATAGATGTAGTCTTATGCCGTCCAGTATTAAAATGAAGCATATGTTGTTTTCTTAAGGTATAATACTCACTAGGGCTGTTCATGGGTCGGTTCAGTTCGATTCGGTTCCAAAATTTTCGGGTATTTAATAAATGGAATATAGGGTCCAAATATAATTGTGGAACCGTTCGGGTCAGTTCGGTTCCGTACCATAATTAATTTTTTTAAAATTTACAGCAATATTACATAAATAGAACTAATGATATGTTCATTTATAGTTTCAATGGGCAGTTGGAGAGGGAAAGTCCGAAGTTTGGGTTCGGTTC
>CAIGRL010155990.1:0-13579 GCA_903798325.1 Fraxinus xanthoxyloides
TATTTAAGCTTGATTCAAAAAATAGTGTACCAAGGAACCAATACAACCGCTGAAAATATGTTGACCACTTGATTACAAGACTCAAGAATTTCATTCGGTTTGTTTGAATGCCACAAGAAATAATCTTGATAAGTTCATGATTAATTGGATGAAGAACAAGAAGAAAGCAATAATGCCTTGCAATAAATCTCGCAATAATTGTGTGTTTTTACAATGAAAATAATAACTCCATTTATATGCTATCCGTAAAACCTAGTAAAAATGGAATTAAACTCTAAAAATAACAAAAGATATAAAAAAATAGTTTTAACTAAAATAGAATATTGCGCGGAATTTGAAAAATTTGTTGTCGGAAATACACTATGCGCCGCATGGTGTAATTCTATGCAGTCGCATAGATCATTTGAGGCCTTCCGTGTGAGCTCGGTAAAGGGGCATGCGCAACTATGTGGTCGTATAGTTGTTCCTTTTAGCCTCTCCATCCACTATTTGAATCAAGTTGCTCCACTTCGTTTCATCTCCAATGTCCAACATGAAACTTGTCCATTTGCTTGTCGTGATTAATGATTCGTACACCGTGGTTTGAGCAAGTAGTCCCATTGGTTCTTTGACTCGTTTCACTCACGACCTAGTCATAGGTCCTTACTCAACGCAATGGATCCTTGCCCAGACTTATCATCGTATCATGGATAACATCACTAATCCTTACAGTCCATGATGTACTTGTGTAACTACTTTGAAAAAAATAAAACATAGAGCATTACTTAAAATAGAAGACAGTCCGAGAAATAGTCTATTTGGTCAACAACTAAAGAGGTGATAGACCAAAAAGAAATCAGATCCCTTCAAGGTTGCGTTATGCTTTTCTTCTTTTATTCCCTGAACATAACTATAAAATTGTATAAAAGCAAAGCAACTCCCTCCTGTTTTTGCTCCTGTAAAATGAGGTCCCTTCTTCTCTTTCTCCTCGTGCTCATCCTGCTTTTGTTCCTCCTCCACATTTTCTGGTTTTCTTCTCGAGGAATAGAAATAAAAGTCATTTACTTACACAGGAGGATCAGATCTTACAAATCATACTAGGAAATGTGTATCAAAGATAGTTTTAAATGTGGGACTGTCAAAATTACCTTTTAGTCCTTTATTATAGTTTAGCATTAGCCATCAGTGACACACACTCATGGAGTATATATTTAGGTTGACTATTTAATATAATTATAGGTCCCGACTCCCAAGTACATGATTGCACCTACTTATTTCGAAAGATATAGCACTTAATGGTAAGTTTTTGGTTTAAAATAATTTTATGGACTGCATCTATATTCTCACAATGACCAATATGTAGTTTTCTCTATGCCTTGGAACCCTTAAGCCATCTGTCTTTTTGCTCCTGTCCAAGTTATCTATTTCTCTCCATATATGTAAGCCCAATTTAGTTGCATTTTCGTTTGTATGTTTCTACATGCACGTCTGTGAGAAAACAAAAATTGCATTTGTTTGTCCCGTTCCATAATAAATTTTTCGGAAAACAGAAACATGAACAGTACCAGAAACGTACAACGCATTTTGATGTTTTGTGTTTCTTTTATTTCCATAGCTTTCAGAAAAAAAAAAGAAAGAAAATGAGATTTCCCTCTGCTTTCGAACATATGGACCCAAGGGTTGTGAAATATTCAAAACAATCTCTTGAATATTTGCTTGAAACTTAGTTTAGGTCTTTCTTTCAGAACACTTTGAAATTTAGGACTTTCTTGCAAGCTTATTATTTTACGATAAAGATATTTGTACCTAAAAAAATCTACCAAATTGTTTACCCCCTCTCACATGCACGCTGACCCCATGTGAATAAAAAAATCCCAAGATGTGGTCCCCACCCCCTATTGTGAGTAGTTGGTAAGGGATTAGGTAAAAAAACCAGTACATGTAGCATGGTCCATTGTTTTAATTAGTCCCAAGGTTTTGAAAAGAAAAAGGTAAAAAAGGGAGGACCCGTATATTCGTTGCACCTATGAATTGGAAAATAAGGGATGGCAATATCTCACTATATTGTAGATTTTCATAGTTTACATTGTAAAATTTCTTTTATTATCAGTATTGGGGGATCATTACCATACCAGAATGCATTTGTGTCAAGTTGCGAAGTCATGCTAGATAAAAATTCAATGGCCCTTGTGCAAGATTGGTGTCCGGGGTAGGAGGATGTCAAAATGTCCGATGCGGCTCTAAATACATAAGTTTTTATATGCTTATTTATTTTTTAAGCTTTATTATTTTTTGTGTCCAATTGCACGAAAATCAAGATTTCTGAAAGATGTTTCATGTCCACTCGTAGCTTTTCATTTTCTGTTTCAGGTTTCTTGCATAAATAATATTCGTAATTTGTCTGTCATTATTTTGTAATTTTTCCATAGAATTCCTTTTTATATATATTTTATTTTTTGGGTAAAACTTATGCCTTTTTTTTGGCGCTGTGATGCAGGAGGTATTTTGTGTGGCTTGTTGAAAATAAAAAGATCACATTGGTTCCCAGTCGGTGGACTTTTGTATGACCTAATAACTCGGTTCTTTTCGTGTATGATTCTGCACAACCTCTTGAACATTATGTAAAATGTCATTTGGCTAGTTTAGTTACTTATATTGACCGGTAAAATTAGTCTTTTGTGTTCCAAAATTTCTTCTTTGCATCGTATTATTCTTTTGTTAAAACAATGTTTTAAGGGGGACATTTTTGGTAAACAAGTGGCATTGCTAAACACAAGTGGTGGTAGTGCTAAGAGCTATGAAAATGTTTGAAAATGGTGTTTGTTCAAAGAAATAAAAGAAAAATCTACAGATAATCTGTTGATTTGGTAGGTTTAGGTAATGAAATGGGTTATTTTGGAATCACGTTTTAACTTTGTGCACTTATTTCTGCAAAGGAATTGTTGGTAAATTGTGAAAGATAAATGGAAGGATCCCTGTCATTTCTCAAGAATTGGATCCATTTTTGAGATTTTATGTTAGATGGATCTTGTATTTGTCTGCTTTGTTAAGATTATTTCTTTTCCATCTGGAAGTGGATTCATTTTTGAGATTTTATGTTAGATGAATTTTGTATTTGCTTGCTTTGTTAAGATTATTTCTTTTCCGTCTGGAATTGGATTCATCATTTAGGAATGAATTTTAGAAGTTCGATGTTGTACTTCATTTGTAAGCAGGAAAGACTTGTAAAGTGGCGGCTGAGTTTTACAGAAACCTTTGAATTTATTTTTGTAAAATTTGGAAGCTTTAAGAAATAGTACATAATGTTTTTACTATAAAATCCAAAAATCTGGTTATGAATTGCGCATGGTTGTGGACTTTATGGCAGATTTCAACTACGAATTAACTTATTTGTTAGAGGTTTAAGGGAAAAAACTTAACTGTGACCTTTTATACTTTATTGCAATAAATATAAACGTTATTTGTGTTTGAACTACATTTAAATAGCTTTTCCAAAACTTAACATTGAATTTACAAAAATATATTTTGTTGACCCAAAAAATGGACCAATGACGTGGCCAACAGATGAGCAGAAATTAGCATCCACGAAAGCTGAATCACAATGTTTTATTCAGATCAAGTCACCAATTTAGTAGGTAAATCAATGAGGAGAATGATTTCGAGGGTTTAACGAGTTACAATGTCCTTATTTGCTGATTTGCTGATAAAAAAAGGGGTCGACTTAAGGAATGAACTTTAGGTAGCGAGAGGGAGAAGGTTCACTTTGAATGTCTAAACTTGCATTATCCCCCTTCATACTAAGTGTGGGTTTTTATACCCAATGCAAGATCCGTCGAATGATAAGGCACGTGGTTTTACTAGATCCATTGGCTCATATTAATATCAATCAAGCCATTTAATGTTGAGATCCTCGTATCTTTACTTCTAGGTTAGGGATTTGATTGTGTAGGCATGTAGAGGCGGCGCTGGCAGTGTGTTGTCTTGTCAATCACTTCATAGGATCTGCTGTTGGTTGGCTGTTCACCTCGTCAGGGATGGACTCGTATTGAGGGCCTTTACCAGAAGCGGATGGGTCAACCTGCTTTTAGGCTGAGTTCACCTCGACATGCATAGAACCAGATCGCTTGCACCGCTACGCCATATGTGAGCTCGTCCGTCCGCCATGTGGAGTATTTATTTTACGATTATTTATATAAGTAACATCAGTCCCCGAAGTCTAGGCATGATTATTTATATAATGCGTGGACTTTTATAGGTCGAGAAGCAACGGGAGCGGTATCTTCCTTTGCCTGCTAGAGTCGATGGCGGGGCTTCCCTAGCATGGGCAAGGTGGTTGTTGGAAGGAAGATTCCCTTTAGATTTGTCGAGATGCGGAGGCGAAGCCTTTTTGTATGTGGACGAACTATATAGAGGCGATGCCTTTCTGTGTGTAGACGAGCCATATGGATGAGGCCTTTATTGAACGGGGCATTTATCATGCTTAATGCGAGACGAGGCAGTTTGAATGAGTTATCGAGCCCTTACTCGCAATTAGAGCTTTCTTTTCGACTCGTATTGATGACTTAGCAAGTGCTGGTTCCCAATGAACGACAGCTGGATATTCTAGTCATTTCCAAGGTTCGAGCGACATGCGCATTTAATATGCAATGATGATGATGTTACACTCCCACCCATGTGTACGTAAATTTGAAACGCGTGCGTAGCATGGCCTCATCTGAGCCCTTGATTTAAATCTTAATAGCCGCCTTTTGGTTTCAATGTAGATGATGAGGTTACACGTGGAAGGCTCAGATTAAATCAGGAAAATATCCAACGGTGGGGCTTCGTTAGGTAAGCCTATATAAAAGGCAGAGAACCACTTTTTCATCTTTTTTAACTTTTTGAAAGTTTGAAATATTAAGTGTGGGAATTCTCTCTTCCGAGCCTAATACATTATTGCCATCATCGGCGATCAACCATTTTCTTCGACTTTGAAACTCTTTGGGGACTTGGGTTTTTAGTGTTTATGTAAGTATTTTCCCCTGCTAAGGTGTTTCTTTTTTTTGTCTTACTCTAATGGCCTCTAATCAAAGAGAATTGTGGAAGGGGGTTCTTCTGGGGTAGATATGGCCCTGATCTGTGCTGAGGCGGGGCATTACTCCGGTGATCCCCACTGAGTGGATCATGGAGGCGATGTGGGGCCCTCATAGTGCATGGAATATGTAAGAGGGCCCTATCGATTATAATGTTAGGTGGGGGGCCTCTTTATGGCCCACAAATATAAAAGAAAGTGAATTGGAGTCCTTCCGTGAGAGATATAGGATTCCAGATAATGTAGAATTGGTAGTGCCGACCCCAAAGGATAGAGCTTGTTTCCCCAGAGAAGGGTGTGTTGCTGTGAGCGAGGCTATATTGGTTGGAAGGTTGAGATTGACTCTGCATCCTTTTTTCAGATTCATCCTTAGGCAATATAACTTAGCTCCTGCCCAACCATTGCCAATGCATGGAGCCAATTGGCAGGGGCTTTCCTTCTTTGGAAGGAGGTCACTCTTGGCGACGATATGCCCCCTCATGTTTTTCAGACCTTTTTTCAACGTCGAGCCTTTAGTGGGGGACAGCAATTGTAAGGGATGGTACTGTATGAATCCCTAGGGCCCACATTCTCCTTTTTTTTTGGATCCCGGCCTCCAAAAAAACTGGAAATCTTCTTGGTTTTGGATTAGGGGTTGCTGGCAAACGGTGGAAGGAGATGTGGTCCCAGAGATCACCATGTCGACCTAGTACAATGAGTACAGTGAGCCGAGCCTTCTTTCATGTTGCAAGCTCTATTCTGTGTTTGTTTCCTTATCACTGATTTAATACGAATTTTGTGCAGCTGCAGTTAACCAGTTCGAGCTCGAGCCATCGAAGTGGGTCATCATCCGAGCTATTTACGAGCTTCCTACAGAAAAGAGGTTCTTCGGAAACGTTATTGCCAAGAGGAACCTATTCGTCACACATTTACTAATGGCGACGAAGGGTGAGTTTTTAAATTTGGCTTTTTACTTCGACCAGTTTCGTGTTGCTTTCTTAGTGCCCACTTTCTGTTTTACAGGGCAACATGATAAAAATGAATATATAAAGCCTAACTTGCTCTAACTGAGGAGCCTAGGCAGGGCCCATAAGAAGAAACCACTGAGTGGCGGCTCGACCTCTTATAAGAATCACCGGGATGAGCTGGCCCATTTGTCTAAGGCGAACCAACGACCTCCTCCGATGAAGGCAGGGGTTAAGGAAAAACAGAAAGAGGAAAATGCAAAGGAGGGCGAGGCTTCATCGGAGAGGGCCCAGAAGAGGAAGCTCGTCCTCTTAAAGAATGTTGGACCTTCTTCCTCACCCAAACATCAGACAACTCTTTGCGAGTTGTTGAAGCGCCCCATTCTTGTCGAACCTATTTCATCGTTGAAGATCGTTGATGCGGAAGAGGCTTCTGAAGAGGAGGAGGGCCGGGAGGTCAAATGAAATCTCATCCACTGTGATGGAGATGATCCCTGCAGAGGTCTAGGGAGCCACAACGCTTAGCCACAAATACTGAATCGACAAGTTCTCTTTTTGTAATGCAGTCGACCTGATGGAGGTCGAGCTTGCCATACAAGGTCGCTCCCAAAACTTCTTCAGAAATGCCCAAATGGAAGCGAAGCGCATGCAAGGGCTTGTCTAAGATTACCTCCACCGAGCCTAGAAAGTGGAGTTTGCCTTAATCAAGGCCAATGCTGAGGCTTCTTATGTGAATAAAGTTGCCGAACCCTCTAAGTTGAAGCATGTCGTAGCCGAGTCGAAGGTGGAAACTCTCTCTAAGGAGAACGAGAAGTTGAAAAAGGAAACCCACCTCTGCAAGGCTGAGATGAATGCTCTGAAGAAACGGGTGGAGAACTCAGACAATTTGTAGAAGATTGCTTCGCTGGCTTTGGAAATGGCCAACAAGGATAGAGATGAGTTGAAGTTTAAAGTGGATGGACTAGCTGCCGAGGTTGCTGATCTAAAGCAACAATTAAGTGGGGCAGGGACGACAGTGGTGAATGAATACATTGCCCACTTTCACGAGATGGTTGAGTATGACGGCTTATGCATATACTAGAGAAGGGTCGCTTATGCTAAACTGTTCTCAAGGCTAGCGGAGCTTTAGCCCCAATTGGACTTGGCCTCGCTGAAAGAAGAATTCATGTCGTAACTATTTACCACAAACTTATATGTTTGTGGCAACTGGTTTCTAAACGATTTACCACAAACTAACCAATCATTAATGGGTTTACTATGGTTGTAGACGATAGCTAACATGCTTGTCTCAGCTAACTTGTAAAGCATTTATTTAATCACCATAACCAATCTTTTCAGGATGATAATTAATGGGATCGTTATTTTAATGAACCATCTAACATAGGCTCGCCACAGTTAACTTATAAACTCTTCATACCTGTAAACTGATTGAACTCGTGAATAATAGCAACTGATGGGTTTGTTGTAACTGAAATGGTTCGATCGATCACCTAGCCATAAATGAGCTCACCATTGCTGGGTAGATAATCATAATGTTTGTCAATTAACGATTAATTGGTTCGTCGTAGTTAATGATCTTGGTTATAAGTTTGTCACCGCTATCAATTGAGCAGCTCTTTTTAATTGATCGTCCCATTTCATCAATCAAATCATCGTATGGGCTAGCCATTTACATCATACGAGCTCGTCGTATTTAAACAATTCGTTCGCCATATAGGCTCGTCTAACCTCAAGTGCTTGTCGTATCTTAAAATAACAATTCAATTGTATATGCTCGCTATATTTTTTTATATATGAGCTCGTCATATTTTAGTAATCAATTCATTATATGGGCTCGCCATATTTTATCAGTTGAAGGAGCGTATGCGCTTGTTATACTTAACGTAATCTATACGCTTGTCATAGTTAATGAGTTGATTGAGATATGGGCTCGCCAAATTTTAACAGTTGAAAACAAAAGAGAAGGTTCATTGATCATAAACGTTNCATACGAGCTCGTCGTATTTAAACAATTCGTTCGCCATATAGGCTCGTCTAACCTCAAGTGCTTGTCGTATCTTAAAATAACAATTCAATTGTATATGCTCGCTATATTTTTTTATATATGAGCTCGTCATATTTTAGTAATCAATTCATTATATGGGCTCGCCATATTTTATCAGTTGAAGGAGCGTATGCGCTTGTCATACTTAACGTAATCTATACGCTTGTCATAGTTAATAAGTTGATGGAGATATGGGCTCGCCATATTTTAACAGTTGAAAACAAAAGAGAATGTTCATTGATCATAAACGTTACACGCGTTGAACAAGGTCTTACTGATAATACATTCGAAGGTACTCAACATTCCACGGGTGGGGTTACACCTTCCCGTCTAGACTTTCAATAGAAAAGGTCCCTGGCCTGACCTCGCCTAAAATGCGATAAGGGCCTTCCCAATTTAGACCTAATGTGCCCACTCCATGTTCATTTGAAGATAAAAACACCTTTCTGAACACCATATCGCCTGTCCCGAATGATTTGCGCTTGACTTTGACATTGTAGTACCGTGTTATTTTCCTTTGGTAGATGACCAATTTGATTTGTGAGGCCTTTCTCTTTTCTTCAAGGAAGTCAAGCTCACATTGCCTTATTTCCTCATTGGAAATCTCGTTAAATTGCAAAAGACGAGGTGATGGCAAACCTACTTCAACTAGGCTCATTGCTTCCGCTCCATATGCCATGGAGAAATGGGTCTCCACTGTTGTTGTTCGACTGGTAGTGAGTATTGCCCATAGTACATGAGGGACCTCATCTTCCCATACTCTTTTCGATTCGTCCAGTTCCTTTTCAGGAGCTGCTTTATGGTCTTATTGACTGCTTCGACTTGGCCATTTTCTTGAGGATGGTAAGGAGAGGAGAAGTGCTTCTTGATTAATGTCAAACTGTCGCCCACTATTAGTAACTATTGAGTGGGGAATCCCGAATCGGCATATAATATTCTTCCATAAGAACTTAGAAGTATGTGCCTCAGTGATTTTAGCCAAGGGTTCAGCTTCGATCCACTTGGTGAAGTAGTTGATGGCGACGATCGCATAATTCGCTCTTCTCTTTCCTTTTGGCATGAGCCTTATCAGATCGACCCTCCATTTTACAAAGGGTCATGGACTGGATACCATGGTTAGTTCTTGGGATGGCTGCCTCTAAATGGAGGAGAAGCATTGGAACGCATTTCTTCACGAAATTTATAGCATTCTTCTTTAAGGTGGGCTAGTAATACCCTCACCTCAGAACTTTGTAGGCCAATGCTAGGCCTCCCATGTGATTGCCACATATCCATTCGTGGATTTTCCTTAGCACATAATCCGCCTCATCCCCTCCAGTGCATCGTAGGAGAGGTGATGAAAACCCTCTTTTGTACAGGACCTCATCCCTAAGTACATAATGGGCAGCCTTACATCTGAGCTTGCGGGCCTCTTCTTTATTCTCCGACAAGGTATGATCCTTGAAATATTCTATGATAGGTCACATCCAATGGGGAACTTCTCCGACCTACATTACCTCCTCTGTTTTGGCCGTGAAGGGTTTGAGGAGATATTCAACCGGTACAAACTTGAGCAATTCTAAATCTTTGTAGCTTGCCAATTTGATAGGGCATCTACGTGTAGATTTTTTGCCATTGGGACCTGGGTCAGTTCGAACTTATCAAAGCAAGGGATTAGCTCCATAACCTTCTTCAGGTATGTCGCCATGCCTTTATCGCTGTGAAACCTAGCTTACAACAAGTTGGGAGTTGCTTCAGACTGCCAAATTTCTCACTTGCATCTCTGGCTAGCCTGAGGCCTGCTAGGAGCACCTTGAATTCAGCGGAATTGTTGGATGTCTTGAAACCGAACATCATTGCGCAATTAAGTTTGTGGCCCTCAGGAATCTCCAGCAACATTCCGACTCCTAAGCTAGTTTCTCCGGCGGACCCATCTACAAATAACATCGAGGTAGGTGGGTCTTCTGGCTCCATCATAACATTACCTCTGTAAACTTGGCAACAAAATCTGCCACTGACTCTCCTTTCATTGAGGTTCTGGGTTGATATGATATGTTAAACTCACTCAATTCTACAGTCCATTTTATCAATCTCCCAGATGTATCTGGTTTTTGGAGCACTTGTTGGAGAGGGAGGCTCATCAAAACTCGTATGCTATGGGCTTAGAAGTAGGGCCTCAGCTTTCTTGAAGCGATCATGAGGGACAAGGCGAGCTTTTCAATATCAGTGTAACGAGCTTCCATTGGTAACATGTTACCCTCCTCTCACACAAGTATCGAGCTTACTGCATCGGCACTCACAGCCAAATATAACAACAGTTTTTCCTTCTTTGGGCTTCGAGAGAAAAGGGGCTTGTCCCAGGTGCTTCTTCAGCCCTTGGAACGCCTCTTCGCATTCATCACTTCATTAAAATATTTTTCCTCCTTTTAAGGTCTTGAAGAAAGGAAGGCATCTATCAGTAGCCTTGGCGATGAATCGATTCAGAGCCGCAAGGCGTCCCATTCAGCATTGTACTTCTTTTGGCTTGCTGGGGGACTTCATGTTCAGGAGGGCCTTAATCTTTTCGGGGTTCACCTCAATACCTCTCTGGTTGACCATCTAGCCTAATAATTTTCCGAAAGCAACGCCAAAAGCGCACTTCAAAGGGTTCAACTTTATACGATATTTCCTTAGATTATCAAAGGTGGCCTGTAAATGTCCAACATGGTCCGTCGACTTGAGGCTCTTCACTAGTATGTTATCAACATACATTTCCATTGTTTTACCTAACAAGTCATAGAACATCATATTGACCAACCGTTGGTAAGCCACACAAACGTTCTTCAGACCAAAGGGCATAACCTTGTAGCAATATAACCCTCGATCAGTGATGAAAGAGGTATGATCCTCATTTGCTGGGTACATAAGGGTCTGATTATACCCTGAATATGCATCCATGAAACTCAACAATTCGTGGCTTGTAGTAGAGTCAACTAGTTGGTCGATCCTTGGGAGCTTAAAACTATCTTTCGGATAGGTTTGATTGAGGTTGGAGAAGTTTATGTAGACCCTCTACTTGCTATTAGCCTTCTTTACTAACATCGAATTCGATATCCATTTTGGATATGCTGCTGCCCTGATGAACCCATTAGATAAGAGTTTCTACACCTCTTCTTTTAATGCTACATACCGCTCCGGGTTCAGGGCTCTCCTCTTTTGCCTGTGATGAGTCAATTTTGGGTCTACGTTGAGCTGATAGCAACTGATTCTGGGATCTATGCCATCCATATCTTCACGTTTCCAAGCAAACACGTCTAAGTTGTCGAGCAGGAAGCCTTTAAGCTTGGCCTTTGCTTTCGGTTCGAGCTCCTTCCCTATTTGCAATGACATGGTAGGGTCGTTCAGGCTTGTAGGGAAAAGCTCCAGCTCCTCCACTAGGGTTGCCTGTGAGTTTGATTCTGTAATTCGGGGGTCCAGATCCACCTTGATGACCCATTCTTCCAAGGACATCCACCATGTTGACGTCTCCCATTGTTCAGAGGTTAAGCTTTCTTCAGGTGCATTAGCCATCTCACTATTTATCGGGACCATCTTGTCACCTCGCACTGTGGCTATTCCTTCTTTGGTAGGAAATTTCATGCAAAAGTGATGTATGGATGTTGTTACCTCTAGCTCGTTCAGGGCAGGTCACCCTAAAACTCCATGATAGGCGGACTGGTGATCTACAATCAGAAACTACATGAAATGGTGAGCCTTGAATGGGAACTCTCCCATTTTTACTGCCAATGTGATCTTTCCCCTAGGGACGATGTTGTCTCCGGTAAAACTATATAGAGGGGCAGTCATAGGGTGAGCTCGTGGTCTACTGTCATTTTGTCGAAAGTGGTTCCAAAAAGAATATTGACAGAACTTCCATTATCAACCATCATGCGTTTCAAGTCATCTCTGGCCACGACAACTCGCACCATCAGTGCGTCATAGTGTGGATAATGGACTCCTGTGGCGTCTGCTGGGAAAAAGTGATTGGTGGGGGTGTTCCCAGCACCTTTGCTAGTGTTGTTAATTAAGTAGCTCACCATGTGGAATCCTTTACTTCTCTCGCATAGTTCCTCAAGGCATTCTTGGAACTTCCTCCAATATGCGGACCACCAATTATGGTGTTGATTTCTTGATAATTGCTTCATCAATGTTTGTTGGCGGTTCTCTTTTGGGCCACTGATCTCTTGCCTTGTTCCTATATTCTTTATGCTCCCTCTAAGGTAATTCGTTCCAGTGGTTCTGCCTCGCATCATTGTGTCGTGGACCCTGCCTAAGCGGGGGAGCATTTCCTTGCATGCGGTGGATATTTCTATCCTCAACATGAGCGCCAGCAGACTCTCCATGATATGGCCTTGATAGGCAATTTTCAGTGTTATGGCCGCTGGTTCGGTGGAAAGTACAGTATTGCATATCTCTATGCTCTCCGCTTCTTCATCTACCTCTTCCTCTGGGTAAGTTCAACCGCCAAAGAGGGCACGATGTTTAGCGTGATAGTGGCCAACGCTTGTCCTGAGGTTCGGGCTATGGTATGTCCTGCTTGGGGCCACTGCTAGTCCACCAAATGGATAATTGTTAATAAATATATGAATACAATTTAATTCTATGTAATTTGTGTTTTTTAGGCTAACAACGATGAACGTGGTGAAAATTCGAAAAAACAGGCGAAAAAGGACTAAAATGAAGCAAAATCAAAGTTTGAGGACTCAAGTTCAAATACTGAAAAGCTGTGTCGATCTCACGATGAAGATTTGTGAGTGTGGACATCAATTAAATGAGGAAATAAGTCAAATGAATGAAATATACTCGAAGTAGTACCACATATCAACTTTCGACCGAAAAAGTTATGCTTCGAATTTTTGATTTTAGTTTCAGACCCATTTTTGGCATAGAAGACATTCGAATGTGAATATTTATATTTTAGAAGATTTGTATCCCTTTAAGTTAGCTTTCCAATGCATTTTGAATCACTTTAATCGGGTATCGAGAGAGAAAAATATGACCAAAATACTAAAAGTTGTCCGGTGAAAAAAAAATATAACTTTGCGGCCGCATAGTTATAATTCTATGCGACCGCATAGTGCATTTAAGGGCCAAAATTGATGGTTGGACATCCTTCTATGCGACCACATAGTACAAACTTTTGACGAGATTTTGTTTCTTTTTCTAACTGAAACTCTACTTTGTTAACAAGATTTTAGATATCCTATATCTATCAAAAGTCGATAGAACGTGGGGATAGAGTTTTTATAAAGAATCCCAGAGAGAAAGGACAAGAAGATGAAGAACA
Source organism: Fraxinus xanthoxyloides (assembly GCA_903798325.1). Classification (NCBI taxonomy): domain Eukaryota; kingdom Viridiplantae; phylum Streptophyta; class Magnoliopsida; order Lamiales; family Oleaceae; genus Fraxinus; species Fraxinus xanthoxyloides. The sequence goes on from CAIGRL010155990.1 coordinate 13,323, forward strand.
ACTCCAAGAACACGAAGACTAAATTGAAGATTGATCGGAGTGATGTCGTTCTTCATCTATTTTCTGATTTTCTTCTCTCCATCATGCTAGGATAGATTAATTCTGTACAAAGGAATGATGAAATTTGTTTTATGATTTTTAATTCTTAGTTGTACATTCTTGACATCAAAAACATGTTTTTGAATATTTGAATGATTTGTGTGATCTATTTTCTCCATGATTATAGTGCACGATAATTATGTGAATTTGGTGATTTA
>CAIGRL010155995.1:0-14810 GCA_903798325.1 Fraxinus xanthoxyloides
TTCAGAAATGACGGCTGCAAGATTCATCTCCGACACATCATGTGCAATATAGTCAACTACATTTGTTTCTTTCTTTTTTGGCAATCTGCACTCAGAAGATTTGTGGCCTGCTTTGTCACAATTGAAGCACTTAGCTTGAAATTTCTTCTTAGAAATGCCCCCTTTCGGTCCCAGTTTGGACCCTTTTCCACCGGATGGCCCAACCTTGGTTTTATAGTTTTTACTACTTTGACCATATTCCACAATATCAACTTTAGCGACACCAGGATTGAACCACTTCTTTTCAGAACTCTTGTTGTCTTCTTCAATTCGAAGTCTAACAATAAGTTCTTCAACGTTCATTTCATTTCGTTTGTGTTTAAAATTATTTTTGAAATCTTTTCACGCGAGGGGTAATTTTTCAATAATTGTAGCCACTTGGAAAGTTTCACTTAAAATCATCCATTCGACATGAATTTTGTGAAGAATCACTTGAAGTTCTTGCACTTGACTGATTACTATTCTGGAGTCCACCATCTTATAATCCAAGAACCGGCCAACAATGAACTTCTTGGCCCTGACATCTTCAGTTTTATATTTTCGGTCCAATGATTCTCACAACTCCTTATCAGTTCCATAGTACTATACACATTGTATAGCGAATCTGCTAAACTGTTCATGATATAGTTTCGACACAAAAAATTCGAATGTTTCCACGCATCCAATGCACTAAGAACTTGAACATCCCCCTCACTTTCTTAGAGTTTTGGAGCACTTTCAATCACCACCTCTTCAAATTCAAGCCATTGAATTTCTATGATTTTTCACCATGATTAAGCGGAACAGTAGCCACAGGTTGGTTCACAACATGACTTGGCACTTTAGCCACAGTTTGAGTTGCCACAGCTTGAGACACATCCATATTGGTAGAATCAGTTACCATTTCTGAAAATGAAACAAATATTAGTTTCCCATAAACAATATTAATTTTCAATAAACAAAATGAAACAATTTATCTATAATAAAGAATCTGTTTTAAATTTTTTAAAAAGTGTTTCAGTATTGGATAACGTATATGCAAGATATATATCGTATATGAAATAGTTACCGTATATGCAAGAGTTACCGTATATGCAACATTTATCGTATATGCAAGAATTACCATATATGTAACGATTTAAATATCGAATTTCCACATACCATTTTTGTCTAAAATTTTGAAAATAACAGATTTAATAATCCAGTAATTGAAAAACAAATTAAAATTGGAAAACAAATTAAACAGTAAACTTTTAACACGATGTCTGTGTTACACACTGTTTCCTTAAAACAGATTCGCCCCCTCACTGTACGTGCTTGAGATATAATTTGAGCGTCTGCTTCCTAGGATACAACGGTAAACCAGTAGAATTTGAGCACCACAGATTTTACTCTAGCGAACTAAGTTAGTACCCGAACAATATCACCACCAAGACTGAAACAGAAAACGAAATATGCAAACAAACTCGAATTGTATGCAGATGAATTTTCATATGAATTCGTATATAGAAAAGTGGAAAAAAATGAGACACATATAGACCTGGCTCTTATAATTTTCCCATTCACTTCATGGCAATTACCACAGGAGCTTCAGAAGTTTCAGCAGTTTTAGAAAATGAAAAGTCAGTTGAATAAAATAAAATTGTAGCAAAACATGCACACTCCTAAGAGGCCAAATTTGCTCCTTTCGGTCGGCAGGTAGTGCCCGCACATAAGTTCAAGGTCCGAGTCTATTTCTGTCCATGATTTGCATCACCCCCCTGCGCGCCATGTGGAGAGAGCCTCTAGAGACACATGATTATACAATTGTAAAGTGCAACCATATTTAAAGTGATTTTTGTTTTCATCCACTTCCTATGTGGGACAAATACATTTCTAGTTTTCCCACCAATATAAACTCTTTCTAATTGGCACACTTTGAGCTTCAATATCTCATTCACCTGAGCGTCGATTTTGACAAGTAAATATATGATTTCGATGTACTCACGGAGGAGAACACAAATNTAGCAAAACGTGGACACTCCTAAGTGGCCAATTTTGCTCCTTTCGATCTGACATTTGTGTACGCAGGTCATGTCCGCACACAAGTTCAATGTTTGAAACCTATTTCAATCCATGATTTGTACCCTTCTGCGCGCACGTGGAGAGAGTTTTTATACTACACATGATTACACCCTTATAAAGTGCAACCATAGTTAAAGTAGTTTTTGTTTTCATCTACTTCATGTGTGGGACAAACACATTTTTAATTTTCCCACAAACATAAACTCATTTTACGTGGTACACTTTGAACTTCAATTTTTCATTCACCTGAGCATCAATTTTGACAAGTAAATATATAATTTCGATGTACTTACGGAGGAAAACACAAATCAATCTTTATCTTCCAAAATAGCCAAACGGGTCCCACCTAAATTCATGCCAAAGTAAGTCAATATCTCATTTTTTTCAACAGAATGTGTGGTTAAAAGGTAGAGAATTTTTTTGATATACGTGTACAATATTTTATTATGTGAATGTGTGGTTGAAAATGATCCAATACCAAACCATAAAGTAAATTAATGTATGTCAAACATGCACTTATAAAATCGTATACTTGTGATTATCACACAAGTGTAAATGAGGTGAGGTGATGAAAACTTCGAACAACCATAAAACTAACCATTTTCTCTCAATATCCACCTGGATGGTATCTCGCATCTTCCTTATCCTTCAGACTATCCCTTGTCCTCCCTCACCTACCTTCTTCTCCATAGCAACGTGTGTACTGGCTTCACCTTGTCGCTACATTATCTTATTGAATTTAGATCTAAATCTAGATTGGTTATTCACCTTCTCGGCTTTAACAAGATTTCGATAAAAAGGAGCTCGATCTTGGACCAATCTTGGAAGCATAACCAAAAGCCAATTGCTGAAAAATAGAAAATTAGAAAAAAAAAAAAATTGAAATCAAACGGCTAGGCCGTAGCTCATTGTTACCTTTATTTGTTTCTTTTATTTTTTGTTTATTTAAAGTAGTAGTCTAAATGTCTCTTTTTATGTTAACAAATCTTTTTATAGATTCCATGGGTAACGGCCATTTAATCTTAGTAATTAGGAGAAGGTTGATAGTGGTGATAATAGGCTCCAACCACTTTTCGGCTCGATAGATGACTTGTGTGGGCTCAGCCCATGAGTTGCTCCTACCCTTGAATTTGTGATCTTAGAATCAAGTCAAGCTTGAATTTCAATTACGAGGGCCAGGCCACTATGTTCATGAGATTCACTAGCTAGCCTATGGACTGCCCCAATTTTCCAATGCGGCTCGTTTGATATATCGTATTGCCATCATTTTCTTCAAAACCTATAGCTCATGTCACTAATGCCATCAACTCTATGCTATATAGAATCAACCATAAGAATCCACACTAAGCTCAGTTCATCGGGCTCACCCCTTTTCAAGCATGCTCCTGCATTATTCACATACTTTACGAGAATGCTTCAATATCAATTTGAATGTGAAACATATAGCTATGACACCAAGTGTCATAGGATATTGCCACAACTTTGTCGAAAAGCTATAGCTAATGGCGCTAATGAAATCTTCTCTATATCCTCTTAAGACAAGCTTGAAAATCCAAAATAAGCGCAATCAATCAAGCTGTTCCTCATTTCAAGCACGCTATTGCATAAATATATAAGATATAGAAAAAGTAGCATGTTATGGTGGCTACAAAAATGCTACTGTTGATTTGATTTTTTTTATTATTTCTTTTTGCATCATCATGGTCATCATTCATCTTTTTTTTTCTTTAATTTTTTACTTTTGAAAATATATCAGCATTTAAAAAAAATTGAAGGGTTTGAAAGCTGGACCGATCTTCATGGGCATGGCCCGAGCAAAGCATGTCCCCCTTGTCATCGACATAGGCTCGCTTGTAGACTAATGGGTCGAGTGACTCGTGAGCAACCTGGCTCGATTTGATCGACCCATTGTCACCATGAGAAGTTAGGGACAATATTGCAATGAAAAATTGTTCGAGATAAAAGTTCAACTTTGAAAAAAAGAAAAAGAAAAGAAGATTGGGATTAATTATGCAATTTACTCCATAAAGTAACTTGCTAATAGAAAATTATTTATTTAAATATAAGGTAAATAATTATATGATACTACATTACTCTGGTATATAACCTACCTTTTATTGCACCTATACCTTCAATATTTTAAAATCGAGATGGTAGTGTTCCCAAATTAAAAATTACGTCTATTTAAAGAATAATGTTATTTACAGTGAAAATTATTGATAGTCGTCATACATCGATCGATCGATCGAGAGAGAGAGAGAGAGAGAGAGTTATTTGATATTTTATTGTGTTAGTTTTTTATTTAAAAAAAATTATTTATATAAAATTAATTAATTATTTTAAATTTTTTACCTCTCCGAGACTCCGATTGCTTCCTAAACAAAATTCCCTTCGGCTTCATCGGCAACGCCTATCGTTACCCTTTGGTAAACACACGGTAACTGTGTGAATGAGGTGAGGCTGTGAAAACTTCGCACCACCATAAAACTAACCATTTGCTCACAATATCCACCTGAATGCTGTCTCGTATTACCCTTCTCCTCCGCACTATCCCTCCCCATCCCACCTCCTCCATGGCGGCGCGTGTGCTTAGGGGCGCCCTCCCTTCCTCCACCGTCGCTACATCGTCTCTTCCTCGTTCGCACCTCGTAAGTTCGGCCTCTTGGGACTCTACCACGATTTTTGGTCGGAGGAAGTTTAATTATAGAAGCTTGAGCATTGCACGAGGATTGGGAAATGTAAATGTAATTGGAAAAATGGAAACTGTGTCGGTATCACGAAGAGAATACCGGAAGGTTCGAAGCAGAAGGCCGGCCGCAGCGAGGAAGAGTAAACAAAGGGAGCTGGAACTCAGTGTCAAGATTTGCATCGAAGAACAGTTGCCTGAAGATCCTGAAATTTTGGTAATCGATATACAGCATGTACTAAGCTTAAAAAGTCTACTTTTAAGTAGCAAGTATGTTTCAAAATAGTACTTTTTAATTCGTCCAAGTTCAAAGTAAGTTACTTGTTTTTATTCGGCTACGGCTTGCAGTAATATATGTATGTGTGCTTTTTTAATCCACGTTTGCTGCATTTGATTGTTTTTATTGAAATCTTATATATGTGCATTGAAGAATTGTCTGGGAAAAAGTGCATTTGAGACATAATGCACTATGGATTAATGGGAACGAAATAAGAGGAAATTTGCATATGTTGAACTTAATTGTTCATGTGCTATTTTTTCCGAGTATATACTATGAGGGTGTTTGGTAGAGATTAAAATTGGATTAAAATTGAAAAACTAGTCGTTATGGTTGACTTTTATTAGACGGGCGGGACCAATAACAGCTATATTTTCAATTTTAATTAGATTTTAAGTCGTACCAAACAGGCCTATATGTCTCCAGTGTGTAAACACTGATATATGAAGGATGCATTGACACTGAGTTGACATATACTGTATAATGCTATATTTAAGGGCGGAAAATTTCTTTTAAGTTTCTTTATTACATTTTGCAGGATATTGCAGAAATGCTTCGTCTTAATGTCCCAATGGCGATGAAGTTAGCATTTGATGGTCTCAGTAATTCCACTTATAAAACAAGAGATACTTCAATCAGTGATGTTGGTTGTTTTGAGAGCGTTGAGTTATCGGTACTTCTTTGCAATGATGAGTTCATAAGGAAACTTAACAGAGAATGGAGGGATGAAGACCATGCTACTGATGTCCTCTCAATGTCACAACATATTCCTGAACTAAAGCTCCCAATTGTAAGAACTCAATCTCTTGCATGTATGATGTATTTTGTGTGGCAAACCTGACAATTGTCACTTGTTGCAGCTAATGTTGGGCGATATTGTAATTTCCGTGGAGACTGCTTCACGACAAGCAGAGGAGAGAGGGCACACTATTCTCGATGAGATACGAATCCTTGTGGTTAGTTCAATGATGCTTATCCAGTTTTTATATACTTAAAAATGTTGGCTACTTATTATTTTCAAAAAGGAAAGTATTGGCTACTTATCAAGGTGGATAAAGGTGCTGTATATTATGCGTCATGGTTTATTAACACCTGCGGCTGGCTTCTCTTCCCTCTGTTAGTTACACTTTCAATAATTTGGAATTCAGAACACTGTAAAATCATATTGAATGCTGATATTCCACCCTTAGTTCCAGTTTTAGGATTTCTCTTGATCTATCAATGGAAATAGAATGTGACAGACACGAGGCACCTAATGCTTCTGCATTTTCTGTGGCTGGTGCTGTGATATTGTTAGCCGAGAATTTTATTATGTATAAATGAAAAACTGTTATGTAGATAAAAAAAATGAAAAAATAAAAAGATGCTACAATAGGATTAAGAAGAACCCGATGAGAATTCTTGAAAAATCTGTTTAGATTTTGTTAAGCTTCTGCATTGTGTTTTATAGGATTTAGCCGTTTGTTTGAGTCTCTTGATTTTGGAAAATCATCGGAAGACTGGAATATATGCTATAAAAGGATTTGCAGTAATTGTTTTGAGTATGGAGTGTGACAATCATCCACTTTTTTCTCTCTACTAAACAATAAAGCATGTGGCTGCTTTGGGTAATACAAGACAGTTTACAAAGAAAAAGAGATTAAATTTTGTTAATTATATTGTCCAATACTATGTACCAAACATGTATTAAAAAACATTATTTCAAAGTAGGTTGATTCTTAGAAGGCGGAAAAAGGAAATAGAAGTTGAAAGGTATACTAATATTTTGAAACTTTGCACTCATATATTGATTGATTAGACCAAGAATTGTGATTCTTCACTTCAGGTTCATGGATTGCTGCATCTATTGGGATTTGATCACGAGTTAAGCGATGATGCTGAAGAGGAAATGGAAAAGGAGGAGGAATTTCTTTTGAAGAGTCTTGGGTGGAAGGGGAAAGGATTAATTCAGAGTGCACAAGATGCTGAGACTAATGGGAGTCTGCATCTTGATGATGCAGATGGTAAATTACCTATGAATTCTTAGTCTTAAGCCTTTTGTCCAATAAACTTACACTTCAATGGACACGGATGACGTTCTCTTCGTGAGATCACAGAGAAATTCTCACTTTTGGTTTTTTGAAAAGACAGAAGAAGAGAAGGCAGTCTTCGTTTTTACAAGCCAAAATTTAGCTATATCTTCTGCGATATGGATGGTAAGATACTATAAATAATGCTGTCACATGCTTGCAATGGCATTTTATTAGTGTTTCACTAATTTGAATTCATGTTGTTAATGTAAGGCACACTGCTCAACAGCAAAAGTCATATTTCCTTGTCAACTGTGCAAGCTTTAAAAGAAGCAACATCAAGGGGTGTAAAGGTGGTGATAGCCACTGGAAAAGTAAGGAAATTTCTATTCACTTCTTTCTGGACTTCATTTCTGCTATAATGTTAGGTAGTGATGCTTTCTTGATACAGATGCTAATAGACGATTATTTATGTTCCATCTTTGGAAACAGACTCGTCCAGCTGTGATAAACATCCTGAAGATGGTGGATTTAGCTGGCAAAGATGGCATTGCTTCAGAGTTCTCTCCTGGGGTTTTTGTGCAGGTCTGCCTTTCACTTGTTCATTCTTTGGCTTGGTAAATGTTTACAGTCTCCAGTGCTTAATATCTGGCCTTTCCAAGTTAGCATTATAACAAGAATTTCTTATTGGTTGTTAGAGGTTTTTAGATATAATTATGAAATATTAAACTGGCAAACAAGGTTTTTGGACATAAGATTTGGTAAGTTGGTGCAGCAGTCTTTTGTTTATTCTCAAACAAATGATACATTATTAAGTCATTTCTCTTGCAACCTTCATGGCCTACATCTTGGTTATTTAAAATGAACATATTTTCTACGAATCACCGAGTTGAAAGAAATGTCTCCTTCTACAATCTCACACCATGTGTTCTTTTTTTTATTGCATCTTCTACTTGTTCCACTGGTCTCTCTCTCTTGATGGGCGATGATGGTGGACAAGCAAGGAAGTTTTTTCATCACCGGGAATTCTGCAGAATTCTCGGAGATATTTATGCTGTTCTTTTCATAAAGATGGATAATTGTTTATATGATTGCACTAACACATTATTCATAAAAATAGGAGAACATGGGAACAAATAATTTTGATGCTATGGTAGGAAAGATAAAGAACATGATAAACTGATGAGAGAGTAGAGAGAGATATTTATATACAGTTATTCAGATACCAGGACTTTGATGGTAGACATTATCTCTTCTTCTGGTCGTAAACATCAACATTCATTGCAGCATTATTTCCTTATCTCAACACATTGTCTCATATTTTTTCTGTTCAAAAATTGATCCAGGGGTTACTTGTATATGGCAGACAAGGTCGGGAAATATTTAGAAGGAATTTAGATCCAAATGTTTGTAGAGAAGTAAGTACCTTTTGCCTTCTGCTTGTAATATTACCTGTCTTAGTCATCTTGAGACTGATTTTTCAAGAACACAAGCATGCTTTTACGTATTTTGTTTTGAGCCGATCATAATGTGGAGTTGAGTATGCTTGAGACCGAAAATCATCAAATTATATTTGATCTCTGCCGAGTAAAGAATTGTAAGTAGCTCTACTCCCTATATTGCAGGCACTTCTCTACTCTCTCAAGCATGAAGTTCCTCTTATTGCCTTCAGTGAGGATCGTTGCTTAACATTGTTTGAACACCCTCTTGTGGACTCACTTCATACTGTATATCATGAGCCAAAGGTGCCTCATTATTCAGTTGTCTCACTCGTTTCTTTGAATAGGCCCATGTTGGCTTTCTTGAAAATGTGTTTGCCATGGAATTTTGACAGGCAGAAATTATACCTTCAGTTGAGCAGCTCTTGGCAGGCGTAGACATACAGGTGTGTTTTCTGAACTCTGCCAGATTCATTGTTTTCAGCACAAAAGGTCATTGATCATTGCTGGTGGATAGTAGGAGTGTATGTGGGAGGATGAAGAACTATGAGCATTTTTTTGCTAAGCTTTAGAAAAAAGTAAAAAAAGTATTTTTCTACAAAATTAAGAAAAGAAATCTCAAAACATGTTTCGCAGAAAAGTTACTTTAAAGTTAACCAAATATGCTTAAGATGGATGAAATGCTGCCTAATCTGTATTAACTGGATGTGATTAGCCTTCAATGCATGGTCTTAACTACTTGATTGAGACTTGCATTGTAGCATATTTGTTGCATGATTACTTTGGCCTAAATCCTTACTTCAATACACGTTTATTTTTAATGCTTGATGCACAAATGTCCAAAAACTTTACTGGACTCATAACCTGTGATTGGAATATGCAAATCGTTGGATTAGACTGATGCTCATGTATATCCTGACTTCTCATTATTGGAGATGAGAAGAGGGAAATTAAGCATATGTATTTAGTCTCAACTCTTGATCTGCTTAACAATATTTTCTTGTAATTATGATTGATCTATATGGCATCATGGATTACATTATTCAAGTTCTTCCTCATTCGGAAATATTCTCAGATCGAGGGGGCCAAAAATATCACTCTGGATATATTTCACTTGGCTTTACCCAACAAAAATACCTAATGCCAACTGTATCTTACCCTGCAGATGACTTAATCCTTGAGGCCATAATTTCTAGCATGGATCCTCCTCCTCTTTTGATAATGTGTCCTTAATCTTAATTATCACTTGATGATGAGAACTGTGTATTTCTGTCTCTTCAAGTAGTCATGGTTTATAGCTGTTTTTTGTCTTGCCATTTGAAATTGTAGAAGCTGATCTTCTTAGACACTGCTGAGGGAGTTTCTACTGTTCTGCGGCCATATTGGGCAGAAGCAACTGGGGGTCATGCATCTGTCGTCCAAGCTGTACCAGATATGCTTGAAATTGTACCTTCTGGGACATCAAAAGGGAGTGGTGTAAGAATGCTTCTTGATCATTTGGGCATTACTCCAAAGGAGGTATGTCTCAGGCTCTTAGCAGATCTTGTTTAAAGGAAAGTAAAATTACTTAAAAAATTAGAAGCATATTTGGCCAAACTTAAATCATAATTTAAGCCGGTCAAACATACTTTTTATCTACTAGGACCCACAACTTACTAGCCACTTATTATCACCCATTTAGTATGATTCAGAACTTGTAAGCACTACAAGAAAAGCAATGAGTTAGAACCTCAAAATTTCCCCAGAAAGGGAACTGCTAGAAAAGCTGAAACATGTTTGGCAGATGAGGTCACTTAAAAAGTAACTTCTAAGCTTAGCCAAACATGCTTCTAAATCTTACCCACATAATTTGCTTAAAAGTTCATATTTGCAAGTAATTGTCATTTAAAGGTTTCATGTATTCGCCAATTTTTTTTTCCACTTCACTGCTACATACCCTCACATACAACCATTTCAGCTAAATCTTTTTTGGCTTGCCCAACATCTATCTGTAGCAGTAAATGAAATTTTTAAGTGCATGTTAGGAAAAAATTATAATCTCATTAGTTGAAGTCAAAAGTCAAAGCATTAATTTTAACTATACATTCGCAGCTACTACCAACTAATTCTCAACACATAGGACTCATTGCTCCTCTTAATTTTAATTCCATTATAATTTCTCTCAAACAAGCAATAAATATGATAATCACTAGTTTGCGTATTTAAGTAATTGGGCTGCTAGTTCGTTGATAATAATTGTTGCCGTTGGACATATGGTCTATTTATATTTGCACCCAATTTTCCTATTGGCTACAAGGTAATGGCTATTGGTGATGGGGAAAATGATGTTGAGATGCTCGACCTGGCTTCTCTTGGAGTGGCTCTGAGTAACGGATCAGAGAAGGCTAAAGCAGTAGCGAATGTGATTGGTATTAGCAATGATGAAGATGGGGTTGCTGATGCTATCTATCGATATGCATTTTGAGGATTTCTTTTGGGTATTAAACTTGAAACTTATTTTCTTTTTCAAACAGAATATATTGTGTGGTGCAATTGAAACAACAGAAATAATTGCACCATTTCACACAATTCATTGGAAACATTTTGTACTTGGAACTTTGTAGGTTTTGGTTGATATTTTTCTCTTGCAAGTCGAATAATGTCAACAAAATATTTATTGATCAGAAGAAATAAAAATTTAGCCCTGTGCTTGCTCGAATTTCAGTTAGTTTTTAATGCTGGAAAACAGCAAGTATGATGCAATGCAGTTGATGCTGGAAAACAGGAAGAAAGTATATCAATATTCTCAAGCTGACAGGAAAATTATCATTCAATATCAAGTCATCTTCGTTTCAACAAAGAATGGAATTGCCTTTTCAGCAAAGATTCTGGAGAAATGCTTATAACTGTGAGGTATATTTATGTCAGGATGTTACCCGTATATTACCATTTCGTAGGGATGAGCAAAAGGTGCTGGAACCAGTCAATTCAGTCTGGTTGTACTCAAATTCAATTGATTCTGGATATCAAAATTGAGAACTAACCAGCCTGGTTCTCGGCTTTAATACCAAGAACCAAAAAATCAGCCCAAAATATTCATCATTGTTTTTTTATTCATGTCAATAGTTAAACGACGCAAATTTTTACATTTAGTCAAGCTTGAAAAAAGAAATTTTTTAGCGTTTACGCAATTCGTTCTAACGAAAAGATTATAGAGAATTTTGATACTTGGAAAGTTATAGTTTGAAAACTTTTTATACTTGTACATTCCATTTGCAACGGGTAGTGAATTTGATAACTCTAATTAAATGAATTGAGCTGGATCGATCCAGAATAGTTCTGGTTCGATTCCTTAGAGATTGAACCAATGGTTCCGTTTTTAAGATATCCATCGGTGCTATGTTCGATTCCGAATCAGACTGCGTCCAACCCTAACCATTTTATGACAAGCACTATCGGGCATGGAAAGCTTCTAAACCAGCATCGGTCCCAGCCCAAGTGAAGTCAATACCTTTCAGTAATCGCCTTAACTTCATCAGCTCCGAGTTGATTTACATATCCTATTCTCCAGCCTCAGGCTCTCAGCTAATGTACCAGATAATGTAACATATGCCCCAGGCCAACCCCTAGCATTTACCTTGAAAAGCTAGTTGGCAGCTACGTTAGCTAGCTCCACATCGTCATGCAGTCTACAAAAAACTAAGCAAAGCTGGCCAAACATCAGAATCAGGCTTTCCTGCACATCCTAAGATTTGAACATACAAGCCTAACGCTCCATTCTTGGTTACACGGAAGTCTCTATACATGCTCTGAAAGATCTCCTTTCCTTTAGCAACTAATCCTGCATGGGCACAAGCAGACAGAGCACCAAGAAATGTAACGTAATTTGGCCCAATGTGATACTCCAGTATCATTCTATCAAAAAGCTCAAGTGCTCTATGTGAATTGACAAAAAATCAATGTAGATTTTCCTAATGATCCTGCATCGATTCTCTACAGAATATGTCTGCATGAGAAATGCTCTATTTTTGTACTCAAATAATTCTATCTCAGTTATGCATTAGCTGCTGTAATTACTATGAAGTAAATCTTATTAACAATGAGGAGACTGCACGACAAACAGACCATCAAAAGATTATAGTCAAACCGCATTAAAATTGAGAAGATTATGTCAAAATACAGATCATGGAGTTCACAACAAAGTACATCATGACTCATCAGATAGAGTAACTTAAGATGATCTATCGTATTGTGCGTTTCTCCTTGCACATTCCAGGATCGTTTTGTCTGCTGTGATGAAGTACGCTGCAACTGAAGCTGAAAACAGGAAGAAAGCATATCAATATTCTTAAACTGGGACACTTTGTGACAAAATGGACAGAATTTGTAAATGAACTTGCATTCCACACGATGAATCGAATTGATTGAAGATAGTTTTCTCAATGCAAAGAAGGATTAATATTAGATGAGGTTTTATGTAACAGGTATAAACCCAGGTCTGAGCAAATTTTACACCTGATAATCACTTAGAACGTTATGTTTGGAAGGAGAGAGGTTCTAATACAAGAAAATAACCACACACATTTACAGGTGTAAAATGGGACTGATGGACCGTCGAGGCAGAGGCCAGCACAATCCCTCCATAGAAAAGGGGCACGACAAGCCCTGAATTGGTCCAGACAGTCCCAAAAATTATTTATTTTTTAATTTAATTTTTAAGAAAAAATAGAAAAAGCTTGCACGGTAGTGGAACTGGATAGCTAGGCCCACATTAGGCAAACAAGAGCTGAGTGCTGCCCATCTAGTCCTTCAATATTTTCACCATACTCAGATTGTTCAGTTTATGTACTTATTTTTTTTAACAAAAATGAAAAACAAGATAAGCATAATTGACTTATGAAACTTCGGCTTTTAGTTCTAGGCTTCCAAGGCTTAAATCTGCTAATATTATATTAAAGAAAGAGCAGTCAAAAACACCAATAAATTTCCTTCATCTTACGAGCAACCTAACTAAAATAACCTTCTTCTTTAATGACAAAGAAGGAATATTTCAAAAGTCAAAACATAAAGCTAAGCTTCACATATTATGAACTATTCAATACAGAATAAATTCTGACTTACCAGCAGATATAATGAGTGCCTGGGCAGTATAATTGAGATTTGCCTTTGCCCAAGGTACCGTTCGACAAACAATCAACTGACAATTTAGGCAGGGAATTTATTAATTACATAATGCAGGAAGGAAAGGCAAGTAGCATTAGTTTAGTGCTTGACGAGGTTTTACAAAGGAACAAACATGAGTAAATCATCGAGAACAAGGGCTTTGTTCACTAAAATCAAAGCATATACATCTTGTACATTTCATCTGTTTAGCATGTCTGGCCTAGCTTAAATAGTTTTATTATAAGTAAACAAGTTTTAAAATAACTAGCTCTTTCCAAAGGTCCAAATTGAAAATAAATAACTTTCTTACTTGAAAGTAAGAAACTGATAATTATCTGGCATGCTTGGATACAAAAGTGACTCAAGAATGAGTTTCATTGTTTTTTAAGCTTAGCAAACATGCTCCCTTGGCACTTGGCAGTGAATGTTTCGGCAGTCATTAAGTGTCCCGAGGTCTCTCTCCCAATAAAATTTCTCTAGATTAATGGTCAAGAATTGAGAAAATATTGACCTGTTATTGGAAGGATTAGTTCAGAAATATTAGTCATAATCAAAACCATTAATCCAGAAATAAGGAATCTGGAGCATTTGCGCAGAAACACAGACTTATTTAACAAGCGGATCAAGAAGTCCATGCAACTCTATCATCAAATGTAAAGGATCATATTGACAAACCATCCGATTTCCCAACTCTCATGCACCTAGGAAAATACTTTATAAGATAGGCAGACACAATTGCATGTGTGTGTGTCTGCGTGTGGTAATGCTATAAACAGAAACCATATAAGCAAAAAATGGTGGGCTTTGAGATAGGACTCGTTGTGTCGGACAAAGAGCAAGTTTTTGTAAGCTTATGTAAAAGTAAAAGTTACTTTTAGTTTCCAAATATGTTTATATATGTTATTTTTGTCTCAGTTGAATTTAAATAATAATGGGTTTGTTTGAAAGTAACTTAGTTTTCACTAGTGTTATAAAAGACATAATGTGTGGCGATGCGTGGAGGTCAAGCTATGGGCTAGGCGAGCATATGCGTAAAAAAGCGTTTTCCTATTTTAATATTATTTTAATTTTTAATCAATTAAAAATAATACTTACTAAACATTTAAAACAAAATTATAAGAACTTTATACATTTTTTCAAAGTTTCCAACAAAAATATAAGTTTTAAATTTAAAT